>CM066048.1:93100272-93364645 GCA_033557465.1 Ichthyophis bannanicus | reverse complement strand
TCAGTGAAACTAAACTTTTTTGGTTGCGTACACAAGGAACTCAAAACATAAGGGATATCCTAGTACCGTCTGCTCCTAGTAAACCGAAATTTGTTTCCAAGAGCATGCGGACACTTTAACGAATGTTGTAACATGCTTTGTAGGTTAGAACGTTCTTGTAACTAAGAAAGAATTTATCAAGCCAAATTCAACATGTAAAATATTTTTAAAAGACTTCTCTAGCGGGGTGCAACGTCCTCACAATGTTATTATTACTTGGTCTTGGTGCCCCTTTAGGACCTTTTGTACCGTTGGCAAGACAAAAAGATGCATTAAAACACGTATAATTGAGCATAAGAAAGCAACATTCGGTAACAAGCGGTGGCCAAACCCCTAGTTGACCATTGGGTAGCCGCCCATCACACTCTTTCAGATTTTTATTTTCTTGTATTGGAAAGTGGTTGCGGCCTCAATTGGCGGTGAGGTGATCTAGATTAAACTGTTCCTACGTCTTGAACCAGATTCATTTATGCACTACGTACCTTACATCCTTTAGGGTTAAATCAAGAAGTTGATCTCTGCCTGTCCCGTTTTTTTGTAAATCCTTTACATGATCCTTTTCCTCCCCCGCCCACCCCCCCCTCCTTTCCTCTCCCCCCCTTCCCCTTCCCCTCCCCCTCCCCTCCTCCTTCCCCCCCCCTCCGCTGCCTCTTCCCCCCCCCCCTCCCCTCTCCTTCCCACCCTCCTCCTCCCCTCCTTTGTCTCCCCTTCCCTCCTCCCCCCTCCCTCCCCCTCCCCCTCTCCTTCCCCCCCCCTCCCACTTCCCCTTCCCTCCCTCCCCTCCTCTCTCCTCCTCCTCCCCCCGTTCCCCCTCCCTCCTCCCCCCCTTCCCTCCCCTCCCCCTTCCCCTCTTCCCCCCCCCTTCCCGGTCCCCCCTCTTCCCCTCCCCTTCCCCTCCCCCCTGCCCCCCTCCCCCCTCCCCCCCCCCCCCCTTATCCCGCCCCTGCCGTCCCCCCCTCCCCCCTCTCCCTTGCGCTCCCCCCCCTCTCTCTCCCCCCCTCTCCCCAGCTCCCCCTCTTCCCGCCCCCCCTCCCCCTCGCGCCCCCTCCGCCCCCTCCCCCCCTCCGCCCCCTCCCCCTTCCGTCCCCCCCTCCTCCCCCTCTCGTCCCCCTCCCCCCCTCTCCCCCTCCCCCCCCCTCTCCGTCCCCCCCTCCCCCCTCCCCCCCCCCCCCTCCCCCCTGTCGTCTCCGCCCCCCTGTTCCCCCCCCCCTCCCCCTTCCCCCCCCCCCCTTCCTTCCCCCCTCCTTCCTTTCTTCTCCTCCCCCTTTCCTCCCCCTCACCCCCCCCTCCCCCTCTCCTTCCCCCCCCCCCCCCTCCCTCCTCCCCCCCGTCTTGCTCCCCCTCCCCCCCCCCCCACTTCCCTTCCCCCCCCCCCTCCTCCCTCTCCTTCCCCCCCCTCCTCCCCGGCACTCTCCCTCCCCCCGAGTGTCTTCTCCCCCCCTCCCCCCCCCCCCCCCCTTTCCCTCCCCCCCCCCCCCTTCCCCCCGCCCCCCCACCTCTCTCCCCTCTTCCCCCCCCCCTTTTTTCACCCCCACCCCCTCCCCCTCCCCTCTCCCCCCCTCCCGTCTCCCCCTTCCTCCCCCCTTCCTCGCCCCCTCCCCCCTCCCCCCCCTCCCCCCCCCCCTCTGGGTTTCATTCAATTTATCATTTTTTACTATTCATTTATTCAATTCTGTTTGGCGAGCCACTTCTATTATTCTTTGGTTATCTTGAGGTAATGCCTTTTAATTAACATTGGTAGGGAAACATTCATTTGGCTTTTCAAAGCATTTGCACTTACCATCATAGGCGGAATATGACGTCATTTACTTATAAGAATAGTTTATGCATGCTATTCGTTTTCATTCGGTTCATTTTTAATTTTATCACTCTAGTTTTAATTTTCAGCTTTCTTAATAAAACAACATTATTTTAATTAAATAAGTATCTTTATTTCTAAATCATATCCTTACATAATTTTCGCCCTTTAACCTGCACAGGCGGGAAAATCCGCCAACATTTGAATAACCGACTTCAGCACATCCCATTAGTTGTCCAGCAGCGTAGCAAAGCAGGACGCTGCTGTTTGGTAAGCTTTACTTTTTTTCGTGCAATACAAATTTATAATCTTGCAAGTACTTCATTTTTCTGACAGCGACAGTTAGCAGGGTACCATATTTTGTTGATTTGTCTATAAAAAGACGGGCTTTGCAAATATATGTATAAGCTTTGCGCAATATAAATGTACAATCTTAGCTCTGTTAACGTTAGTGTGTTATCATTCTAGACGGTAGGTAGTTTGGCTTATCAAGCCGTAGGGCACTGCAGTTGCGGTTTAATGTCTATTATTTTGTTTCCTATGTAAGCGTTTTTCAGTTGCTTTGAGAAAGAATGGGCATTTCACACCACTACTTTGGCTTAAACGCCTCTCGCATACACAAACAGTGCAGTTTTAGTTCCTTTGAAAAAGACGGGCTTTGTACACTGTATCCCTGGCGTAAGCGTCTCTTACATATACCAACATTGCCCCCCTTTTTTAGCTACACTTTAATGTATAGACAAAGTTCATGTTTATATAATTATGCAGTAGTCGTTTTGTCCAAGAGAAGTGGGTAACTTTATTTTTATGTGACCCTGATAGAGCACTCATTGTGGATACTTTAGATTTTTACTAAACATCTCCAACAATTGAATAAACGACTTCAGCACATTCCATTAGTTGTTCAGCAGTGTAGCAAAGCAGGACGCTGCTGTTTGGTAAGCTTAACTTTTTTTCGGGCAATACAAATTTATAATCTTGCAAGTACTTCATTTTTCTGACGGCGACAGTAGCAGGGTACCATATTTTTTTGTCTATAAAAAGACGGGCTTTGCAAATATATGTATAAACTTTGCGTAATATAAATTTACAATTTTAGTTCTGTTAACGTTAGTGTGTTATCATTCAAGCCGTAGGGCACTGTAGTTGCGGTTTAATGTTTATTATTTTGTTCCTATGTAAGCGTTTTTAGTTGCTTTGAGAAAGAACGGGCATTTCACACCACAACTTTGGCTTAAGCGCCTCTCGCATACACACACAGTGCAGTTTTAGTTCCTTTAGAAAGACGGGCTTTGCACACTGTATCCTTGGCTCAAGCGTCTCTCACATATACCAACATTCCCCTTTTTTAGCTACACTTTAATGTATAGACAAAGTTTATTTATATAATTATGCAGCAGTCGTTTTATCCAAGAGAAGTGGGTAACTCTATTTTTATGTGACCCTGATAGAGCACTCATTGTGGATACTTTAGATTTTTACTAAACACCGTTCCTCCACCTAAAGGATACTGGGGCCTAAGATACGATCTTCCTTTGATTGTTTTAACGTCATTCCATGAAAGATTGACTCATCTTGTTTTACTCTCCCTCATTGATGTAATATGTTCATTGCTGCCTCGTGCACAATACATTTCACCTACATTTATTCTTCAATGGCCCTTGGATTATTTGTTCTTTTATCTAAAAAGCGTCTCCACCTTTTTAATTATTCTTTATTTAAATATTTTTTTAGTCCATTATTAATGAATTATGCAATACACATTTACTATAAAAAATGACAAGTTAGAATAAGTAGTTCAACCACCCTTCTCAATAGTGCGTTTCTTTACATGCATTGTCTTTGTGTCCCTTGAAGTACCTTTAATATGATTTATTTGAAATATTATACATATATACATACTTTTAATTTTAAAAGTGTTTTTTCATTTATGTATATTTATTTATGTATATTAATTATTTATTCATTATTAATTGTATTTATTAATATGCATTGGTATTCTTTGCGTTGTTCTATGACTATATATTTCTTATTTATTTATTCATTGTTAGTAATTAGTATCCCATATGCTCAAGCCGGGATAGCACTCAACTTGATTACAATAAGTATTTAGTATCCCATATGCTCAAGCCGGGATAGCACTCAACTTGATCACAATAAGGTACCTATTAATTAATCATTTTCTGCATGTCCTCGTCTCTCTTTTTTCCTTTTTTCTTTTTTAATGTTTTAATATATTATTATCATTTTATTATGGTTTTAGTAATTTTCATTGTTTATTCAATTAATATTGTGAATTAATATATTGTCCTTTACATGTTGTAATTATGTTTTTAATATTAGTTTTTAATATTATGTTTTAATTAGTTTTTCATAATTCATATATTTTTATAGTTGTTTTACAATGAAATTTAGATTGTGTTTATTTAATCTATATGTTTATGTTTATTGTTTTTGAGGTGTGTTCTTTAGACCCCCTGAGGAAGGCCAGTGGCCGAAACGCGTTGGGGCGCAATTAATAAAGTTCATTTTTTGGCAGTCCAGGCTCCGCTCTTTTTGTTCCTTTGTGTTGTGCGGATCCTTTGCTCCTTTTTGGTACTAATTTCCTGTCCTGAACATCCTTTAATGCAGCGGCACCTTCAACCGGAATCGTAGTCTTCTTGGTTACAGCTGAAACCGCAGCATCCACTCTAGGAGAGCGAAAAAGCTCCTTATCTTGATCTGAAAGAGGGTAAAGACGAGTTAAAAATCTAGAACCTCGAAAAGCTGCCTCAGGACAGTCCCACTCCTCTTGAATCATAGACCTGAAAACTCTATGAACTGGGAAAACTCGCTGGGACTTCCGCACTGCCTGCAAAAGTGGATCTTCCAAAGATTCTTCAGATACCGAATCCCCCCGCAGGCATATTAAGTGACCTGAGAGTCTCAGAAATCAAAGCAGGCAACTCCTCTTTACGAAATACTCTAACAACTCTACTTTGTTGTTCTTCTGGCAACTCTCCTTCTTCTAACGCCATCTCAGAGGACTGATCTACATCGTCCGCACCTTCCAACACTTCCTCGAGAAGACTATCATTTACTGCCTGCTTAGTGATCTTTGCTAACCCTGCGTCCTCCTCGGGTAGACAAACAGACCCAGTACGCTTCATACCCTTTGAAGTTTGAGAAGAAACCCTTAACATAGGCTGCAGAAGCTCCAAGGCCTGAGACATCAGCAAATAGAAATTAGGAGGAATAGAATGAACATCTGCTGTGCTCATAGATGGAAGCACCAGAGCATCAACCTCAGCAGAAGACCCATGCCCTGTCCGCACAGGACTTAAAGCAGGTGGCAGAGAATTACCAAGTTCCCCTGTTAAACCAACCTGAGCACCCAAGGAACTTCCTTGGGCTTTGATTGCACCATCGGGCTCCAAAGTGCATGACTTACACCCCCCCGAATCCATTAATTCTCCACGCCGTGAGCCACAAACTAAACACCGTGGCTTAGCCGGCATTCTATAATAAAAAGTCAAAAACACAATTAAAAAGACTGTACCTTACAAGGATTATTTTCCCAATCTAAAGAGAATAATAAAGTCAAAAACACAATTAAAAAAGACTGCTGCTTAACTCCCGCATAAGCTAATGAAGAAATCGCGCGCCGAACACTTGCGCGCCGCACAATCGCGCGCCGAACACTTGTGCGCCGCACACCCGCGCACCGAACTCTCGCCCGCTGAACACCCGCGCGCCGAACACTTGCGGGCCAAACGATCAACGGCAACAAGGCGGATTCAAAAAACAACTAATTAATTACCAGTACCTTCCCCCACATACCTTAAAGTCCTGGGGAAGTTCAATGCGTCTGAGCTCAGCCGTTCAGCGGCTTCGGCACCAACGTCAGAGAAAACAAAATGCCCTGCAATCCCTTATATCTAAGGGCAGTGCACAGCCTAAAACCTTTTGTTTCTCTTCTTTTCTCTTTCTCTCCACCTGCTCCTCACCCCTCTTACCGGGTTCGGGAGCAGGGAGGATCTATCCGTTAAAACTATTAAGCCTCTGATCGTTTAAAAGATGGGGAGGAGGCAAAACAAAACAAATTAAAATAGCCCAGCAGGAAGCTTCAGCAGCAGCAGCGCTCTTAAAACAAAAAGAGAAAATCTAATCAAAATTTGAATCAAGCCAAATCAAACTAAATAAATAATTCAGCTCTACTTGTTTGTTACAACTGAGCCCAGATACAGGCTCAGACGTCTCAAAAGCTGCTTGGAGACTGAAATACTGTTGAAAGGTGGCGGAGTTAGCCTACTTGTATCGGTGGCATCAGAAAAAGATGACATCATTCATTCAGTCTCCAAGGTTGCTGGAAGGCATTCTAAACTCTAAGGTTCCGGGACTGGACTAGAGGGACGCAAAGGAATATGTATATTATGAATATATGTGATGTGAGACGTAGAATAATAAAGTGAAATTATGCTGTGTAATGGAATCTTTTCCTATAAATAAAGTGGCCTAAAGCTAGGATGTCAGAGTAAACATAGGCAAAGGCCTGGCTTGCTCTCCCAAAGTGCTTTGGTCCTGTTTGTATAATACAAGTGTGTTATGTATTATTTACTGATTATCTATTAACCTTCTCATTGCTGTGTGTGCGGATTTCCGTTCCCAAGAGCCCTGACTTGTTGCAGGTGAGGGGAGGTGCAGAGTAATCTTTCACTCCTTAGTTCTTGGTTTTCCATGGAGCCAGCAAGATGCATCATTCCCGTCACCGCCGAAAAACCTTTCTTTTTTGGTATAGCATCGAGCTTCTGCCTTCCTGTTAATGTCGAATCAGACACCAGTCCCAATTAAATCTTTCTTTTTTCATTTTTCTTTTTTCCTTACTTTTGTTTTTGTGGCTTTCACTGCCAAACTAGGCCTCAGTGGCCTTCTCTTCAACTCAAAGACAACTTTTTGGAGGCATGGACAAACCAATTACTGGTTTTAAGAAATGTACCAAGTGTGCCGGTACTATCTCAGTCACTGATAATCATGTCTGGTGTTTAAAATGTTTGAGCCCTGACCATCAACCCAACTCTTACCTTTTGTGTCAGCAAATGACAAAGAGAGGCCTCAAGAACTAAGCCAACAGTTACAGATCGTTCTTCGCTTCGGACTCAGTTTCAATAGCTTCAACCTCATCGAGGGAATCGATTTCCTCTCAGGGGTCTCAGGTTTCTTTGAAGTCCAAATGCAAGAGTAAGTCACAAGCTCTGGCTGCGCCAAAATCCTCGGCATCGAGAACTGATACCAGGGTCAAAGAGCATAAGCATCGAGACTCCCCTAGTGGTGCTTCCAGTGCAGACTGGCCAGCCAAACAGCCCCAGCAGGAGGATCTCTCCTCCAAAGCACAAGTGGGGACTCCGGGATGCTGAGACATCAACCTCCGGAGAGCTACCATTGCCATGGATAGTGGGGTGTACAGCCCCGTAAGTGACTCTACACAGACATCGGCAATCTCCCTGGACCAGTGCATTCTGGCTCTCGAGAGGAGTTTGGCAGCCTACCAGAGCGCCAGTACCAGCCCTCGAACCGGCAAAGTCGGTACCCTCATTGGAACCAATCGATAACCCCAGTGTCCAACAGACACAGTTTCAATACCTCAGAGTAATGGCACAGTTTCGATACCTCAGAGTAATGAAGCATAGAGGTCGAACCAAAGACCGCCGATACTTTGATTTCTTACCGGACTCGGATTCTAGTTCTTTAGAATCTGACGGGGACTCATTCGATTCCCGAGAGCTTCCAGATATCTCTTCTGAATCTGACCCCTCAAGAGCGGTGTCTGTCCCCACCAGAGGATATGTCCTTTCAGGACTTCGTAAGTTTGTGGAAGACCACCACATTCAGCTCCCAATCTCCAGGATCTAGTCTGTGTCAACTGAGAAAATCTGCCTGCACATTCTCCTTGCCTGCTATGTGGGCTGCCGACAGAGCTGAGAGGTTGAACTCTGCCCACAGCATGTGCGGCTCCACTTCTGCCAGGGCCCCACTGCCCGTTCCACCCTGTCAATTGATGTGACTGCTGTCACGTTGTTCGAGCAGACTTGTACAGCCCAATGGGAGAAATGCCCCTGGAAGGCTTTCAGGGCCAGAAACACTGCCCTCAGCTCAAGCCAATTTATGGACCACACGCCCTCCTGAGACCAGCGATCCTGCAGGACATCCAACTCGCAATGTGACCCCCATCCGGTGAGGCTGGCATCTGTGGTCACTAACACCCAGTTGGGCAGTTCCAGTGGCATCCCTGCTGCTAGGTGCTCTAGCTGGAGCCACCAGTCCAACTGTGTTCTTATCCGCAGCAGACAAACCAATCTCCGGGACAATGGCTGTTGTGGAGATTTGGAGCGCAGCATCTGCTGCAGTGGTTTCATGTGGGCCTGAGCCCACGGCACCTGGTTCAGCGCCGCCACCATGGGACCCCAGGAGTTGTAGATAATGCCAGGCCGAGGGAGCCTCCATTGCGAGAAAACTCCGTATCTGCCAATGCAGTTTCAGGGCTCTCTCCTCTGGTGGGAAGACCCTGCCAGCTGTAGTGTCGATCCGCTCTCCCAGGTAAACCAGGGCCTGAACGGGCTTGACCTTGGCTCTTGGCAAATTTGACCACCCAACTGAGGCGTTGCAAGAACTCCATTACCTTCTGTGTAGCGAGAACACTCTCGGGTCGTAATTCTGCTCTGATCAGCCAGCTGTCCAGGTATGGTGCAGTAGCACTCCCTCCAGTCTTAACATTGCAGCCACCACTACTATGATCTTGGTAAAGGTTCGCAGGGCTGTGGCTAGTCCAAAGGGAAGTGTCCTGAATTGAAAGTGACCCATTGACACCGCAAAGCACAGATATTGCTGGTGTTCTGGCTGAATCGGAATATGCAGGTGTGCTTCCATGAGGTCAAGCACAGAGAGGAACTCTCCCTGCCTTATGGTGAGAATCACGGACCGCAAGGTCTCCATATGAAAATGTGGCACCCACAGTGATTTGTTGACCTCCTTGAGATCCAATTGCTTGACAGGGGCCTTGCAGGGAGACTGTACAAAAGCTTCAGGAAGAGGATGTGCACATTCCAGCGCATACCCCTCCCAAATCATCTCCAGCACCCACTTGTCGGTCATGATAGTGGCCCAGATGGAATAAAACTGCTGTAGCCAACCTCCCATCAGCAGCCACCCTGACTGGGCCTGTCTCGCTTCATTGGAGCTTCTTAGCAGGGCCGCCAGTGTATAGTAGAAACCTCTGTTGGCCCCTCGATAGCCATGAAAGGGCTGCCCTCTGGGGGCATAGTGACTTCGTTGATAAGGGGCAAGATGTGCAGCGCGGAACCTTCTATACTCTCTAGTTTGCCCTCTGGCTGAGTTACCTTGCTTCAATGCCTTGGGCTGATCCTCTGGCAACTTCACTCCTTTTGTTTCATCCAGATCCTTCACAATCTTTTCCAAAGCCTCCCCAAACAGTAATTTACCCTTTTAGGGAAGGAAGCTTACTTAGGCTAGTCTTAGCCAACACTTCTGCCGACCAGTTCTGTAACCACAAGAAACACCTAGCTGCAATGATCGATGCCATGGACTTGGGGGACCACAAACATGTCATAAAAGGCATCCAGCAGATAAGCTGCAGCAAACTCCAACTTCGCCACCTTTGAGCCCCCTGCCGGACTTTCCTCCACTACCGCATGGAGGCTCTGGTCACATGAGCTTCACAAATGGAAGTCTGTAGCATGAGTACATATGTGTCAAAGGCCTGCTTCAAAAACGTCTCAAGCTTGCGGTCCTGAAAGTCCTTCAAGGCCGCACTGCCCTCCACCGGGATAGTGGTCTTCTTAGTCACTGTTGAGACCAAGGCATCCACTTTGGGCATTTTTAGAAGTTCCTTCTTCTCCTGTGGAATGGGATATAAACTGCTCAGAACCCTCACACCCCTTAAACCTGTCTTGGGCACGTCCCATTCATCCTCAATGGTTTTTTTAAGAAATTCTGTGCACCAGAAAGGCCATCTGAGAAGCCTTAAATCGTTGCAACAAGGGATCCTCCAAAGATTCCTCTTGAACCGCGGGTATCTGTAAAATGTACAGAGCTGTGAATGAGTGACCGACTTAAGATACCAACTCGTCTTTCTGGTACACCCAAACCGCATTGGGATCCTCCCCTTGTGGAATATCTCCGTCGTCAAATTCCTGCTGACCATATTCTTCCAACAGATCTGAGGGGCCTTCCATGAGATCCTCTGAGGACGGAGACTGAGGGGAATCCTGGCTCACCCAAGATGTCTCCCCCCCCCCCCCCCGACCTAGGCTGAGGGCTCCCCTTTGCCTGGTGAGTCTCTTAGCAGGGTTTCAGGGCCCAACTTCAAAAGGTCCTTCTTTTCCAATTGCACCTTCCCTGCCTGTGCTTGGGAGCTTTTTAAGCAATAGGCTTTATTCAGTAGAAGCACAAAGTTCAGGAAAAAATTACTTCCAGCTCCCTTGCTGAGGGTTCCTCGCTCCCCGGCTCCAATTCAGGCTGCCTGTGTTTTGATTTTTTTGCTTGCTGCCGTCCCTTTGCAGGCAATGGCTGCTGTCCCCATAATGGCCGCTTTTCCTTCCAAAACCGCGGGCTCTTCAGCAACAGGGACATCTATGTCTGCAGCTTCTGAATGCATTTTCTTTCCCCCCCCCCAAACTAATCTTTGCTCTGCTGACCTGCCTACCCTAGCGCAGACTCTGCAGACCCCGTCCAATAACAGGCTGCGCGATCCCCCCGCAGGTCACACAAAAAAACAAGGGCTGCCACATAAACCACCCCCGCGGTGGGAAAACACTCACACTGCTACACTGATTGCTCTGGGGAACCCAACTAAGGGAAAAAGCGAAAGGAAAGAGACCTACTCCCTACCGGATCACTAGTAGGACTGCCCATTCAGCAGTATGTTCCTGCATCACTGGCATGGCAAGGCTTCTTTGTCTTTTGTGTTTTGGCTTTCCAGTGACTGACCAGCTTAGTCACCGAGGACCAACCCTCAAAACCTGATCAATAGTTGTCCGGCTGGTGGGGGGGGGGGGAGGGGGAGGAATCTAGGATCCCAGGTAATTTTTTTCCCCTAGGACCCTGCCCAATCCACCCAAGGATCCTGGCAGGCAGAATGTTAATCACAACCAGCCCTCTCTTCACGGCACTGTCAAGCGCCAGATAACTCAGCCTTGAGTCATTTTTTTTCCCCCCACAGCTCTGCCAACAGGCAATCAGGAAAATAAGAAATTAAAGAATATAAAGAAATTTAAAGATAAGTAGGCCAAGACCCTATAATGGAGCCCAGCCACACAGGCGGCTCCTTCAGCTGTTGAGGACTGAGATTACTGACTCTAGGGGCTTCAAAGGGGAGCTCTTCTATTATGACATCTGAAAGGTTGATCATGATCATGCTCAGCTGCTGAAGGAAGGTGACAACCCACATGTGCTGGACTGGAGGGACGATATGGAAACCCCAATTACAGATAAGTAACTTATCTTTTCTTGATGGCTTTTGGAAAAGTGATTGTAAAAATTAACATCTCTCCTAGGTAGTAGTTTATTTAATGTTGTGTTTTATGTTATTAGATTGATGCACAGAGATTGATGCGTCTCATCTAGCATGGTAAAGATAGGCAAGTTATAATGAGAAAATGAAATGATGTGAAATGAAAGTGAATATGAAAAAGAGGATACTAAAGGATGGAGAATCTTCTCATTATATTGTCTCTCTTCTCCTTCCCAGTTTCAAGGATATGAAGTCACACCGGCACCACGCAGTTCAAGTGGCTTTCCAGGTGTGTGTGAAACCTGGCTCCTACAAGGTGGGGCCACAGTCAGTGGGCGTGACAGCAGAGCCCCTGGATCCTCGCTTTGGCATCAGCGAGACAGAGTGGGTGACCAAGGAGAAGGGGGCAACTGTGCTCTGCGGTCTGCTGGTACACGTGGAGTGAGAAGAGGAGGACTTACCAGCCCTGACACTGGGCTGAGCTAAGGGAGGGATAGAAGAAGAGAAGGGGTAGAAGGCAGGAGGGAAAGTGTCATACAGAGGACCCTCTTCACCATCTTGGAACAAAAGCACAGACCTCACAACATGTATTATGTAATTTAGGGCACTTTTATTTTTAAAGGGGAAGGGGGCTTTTGTGCAGTCTTGTTTACAAAAGGCATTTCTCCTTTTTCGAACAACATGGCATCCGCAGGAGTGGTGAGGGGTGGAGATAGAATTATTTGCACAGGTTCTGTTTATGTTTAGGGAGAGAAGGGGGTTAGCAGTACCATAAGGATAGTGGCTGTTTCTGAACACTGCTGGATCAGAGGTTGGGAGCAGTCTGCACTGACTAGTGAAGGGGGGGGGCCCTGTTCTTGTCTGCCTAGGTGGGGTGCCCTGTTCTTGTCTGCCTAGGTGGGGTGCCTGTTCTCTTCCACGTGCTGGTCCATTTGCAGAGGCTGAAGGAGAAAAGATGTTTCTCAGTCTCACAAAGTCATGGCCAAGGAAAACATACCCTGTCCAGAGAGTACAAGGGATCTTGCTGACCCTTGTTCCCATTACTTGAGGAGATTAACAGGACCCTAGACACTGGCCATTAAATACCATATCCTTTCCTGGGGCTTCCTGTTCTCTTTCCAGTACGTGAAGTCATGGATCTTTCTGAATATGACTGTTCTTGTGTGGGGATATGTGAACTTGGAGCAGGGGTTGAGGGAGCGCATGTGTGAATAATGCAGAGACAGAGGCTCTTTGACTTTTGGATTTTGGCTCAGACCTAGGAGTTTCGAATCTGGGAAGGGTGGGCTTGGCTGAAGCACCTGGAAACACTGAAGGATGTGAAGGGACGAAATGAAATTTCTAAAATCCCTTTGCATTTGTGGAAGAAAGGACAGATTTCATCTGGCAGATTACAGGGGAAGGACAGAGGCACCATGAAGATGTTCTCTGTGTAACAGTGAGACACCAAGTCCCCATCGTCAGCACAGAACCAGTTTTGATGTTCTGCAGTGGAATGTAACAAGGGGAGTGACCTAAAAGAATGTATTATAACCACAAAATCAGAGAAATGGAAGGGTTCTGCATCTATAGAGGAGGGAGAGGTATGAGTCACCGGCTTGACTGAGGGACTTGCCAGGGGGTATATCCTGTTATTGGGTGATGGATCTGGCTATCCCTCTGTGTCATTCCTGTAAATCTGGATTTCAGAGGGGCAAGGAATGAAGGCAGCCTATCCTAAAGCACTTAACAGCTTACCAACAGGTAAGGGTTGGAAAAAAGGGTGCACAGTAACCATCTTTCTTCCCCTCCTGCTCCACAACTCCTTGTGGAAGCAACAAGGTGCATTTGGAGATCTCTTGGGTCCCATTTCTACCTGTGTTGCCAGGATGAGACTGTAGCACCTCAGGATTGAAGTTGGCATCTGACTCTTGGTGCTCTATGTTCTGCCCTGTGTTATTTGGGGTGCAAGACACCAAAAGTTACTACGTAGTAAAGTACTCAACAACTGGAATTATGAAACTCCAATCCATGTTACTAATAAGTATTACATCATCTTTGGGTGGGGAGAAAGGGCAGTGCCTCCTCCAAGGATATGCCTGAATTCAGTATGGGTTCCTCACCCCACCTCCCAGAAACGTGTTAATTCCATAGTGCCCTGCACAAGCAATGAAAGCACACCTTCACAGGGAGCAGCCATGGTTGGAGGAGGGGGAGTCATATGACTTCTCTCTCTGGATCCAGTTGGACATCACTCACACTCACTTTGCAAAGATGGCTGGAATTTGTGATTGTGTCCCCATGCTTGGCTCTTCCTGGGAACTTGATGGGAAGTGCCTGCAATTGACAACATGAATTGAAATCTTGTAGGACATGGTGCCAAATTTGCCTTTCAGTTAATTGTGCATTTCCTTCCAGGAGCCAGACTAGCACTCTCCTCCCAGGAGCTGACACCCTGGCACTGTCCCAGTCAACTGTTGCACCCAATTAATTTATTTAACTTTTTTTTTAAGGTGCATTTGTTGAAATGTGAATTTGAGGGAGTTTAAACTCCTTTATTTAAGCTGCTTTTTTCCCCTTGTATTTCTTTTTAATAAGTGATTTTGTTGTACAGACTGTTACAGATGTCCTTGCTTTATAAAGAATCAATAAACCTTGTATGAAACTCTGGGACTGTGTACTTGCTGAAATCGGGGATGAGGAGGAGTTAGGAATGCCTCAGACATTAGGCCTGCCATGGTTCTTATTATTTTCAGAAATCATTGCAGAAAGGTTGGGGAGACACTAAAGAATTTGAGGAGCAAAGAGCTTCTCAGATGACATTTATCCTCGTCAGATGTGTCAAACTAGCTTTTCTCCGGGAACAAGCAGGAAGTCAGTCCTCACATACAGGTGATATCGGCACCGACAGAGCCTCACGGAAGCATCCCCCCAGGTTTCAAAGAAAGCCTTTGGGAGATGTCACCACGCATGCATGGAACCCTTCCCGCCCAAGGGGGTGCCATTTTGCTCAGTCTCCTTTTTTCTGCGGAGCCCTTCAGACATTTGTCTCATCTGTCCCTGGAAAATTAGATTTTTTTTCTCTTTGAGTTTAATACTTGCCTCCAGTATCGACCCGGTTCTCTTTCCGCCACCTGGCCTCGGCGTCGAGTTTGGGTCTATTTTTATAGTTTTCTTGTTCTTTCATTCTCTGGCATCTTCGCGCCTTTTTTCTTTTCCAACTGGCAGCCTGGTGAGTCTTCGACCTTGCAGGGCTACTTTTTCCCCCCATGGCTACCAGTGGCTTTAAAAAGTGTGATCGGTGCTCAAAAATTGTCTCTGACTGACACACACGACTGCTGTCTCCATTACCTCGGGCCAGACCATGACCCAGCAGCCTGCGGTCTCTGCAAAAGGATGTCCAGCAAGGCCATCAAGAGCCGCCAGCAGCAGCACGAAAAGTTTTCCCTGAGTCCCCAGTGCCTCCGAAGGCCAGGGCCTTGTCTGAAGTCTCGACGCCTCAGGCGAAACCTTCCAAGCCCGAGCCCCATTGTGGGTCCTCAGAAAGGGGAACCCAGGAAGAAGAAGAAACCCTCTAAGGCAGTGTCCTTGGATGGGTCCAACCAGCTAGGTGCTCCCCAGGCCCGGTCCCGGTCCCGGTCCCGCAGTCCAAGACGCTAGTCAGGCTTTGGAGAAGCAGCAGCCTGCAAAGGTCCCCTGGAAGGACTCGACCTCAGAACGGCCTCGGTCCCCAGACACCATCCTCATCAAGGATTCCCCTTCAGGGGAGCCAGCATTGGGCCCGAGCCCCTCAGTGCCCACGCCACAAAGGCTGTGGAGCCTTCTGGCCTGGTCCAGAATGGCAGCCCTGGAGCGCAGTTTGTCTGCCTTCATGGACCAGCAGCAGGCGCTGTTGTCCAGGGCCCTCAACATCCAAGACGTCCCCAGAAGCCGAGCCAATCCTTGAGGTCCTTCGACCTTGAGTTATCCTCAGCCGAGGTCGTGATCTGATTCCCGCTCGAGAGGACTGCAATCATCCCTGGCTAGTATGCGGGGCACCTCCCATGGAGCATTGGCAGCCCCGAGGCCCGTGGAGAAGCCCTCCTACGAATCCTCATTGGACTACTCCAAGTGGGAGACAGAGGATGAGGAGTCCCCCAAAACCCGTCGCCACCGCAATGTCCCATCCAACTCTCCCGTTTCAGAGCCTCAACGGTGGCCCCGCCGGACTATATGGGCTTCCTTGATTTCGTCAAGGATATGTCAAAGGCCCTGGCGTTCCCTATGGAGTCGGAGGAGGACCCTCGGGCGGATGAGTTGGAAATTCTCCAGTATGAGGCTCCTCCGAGGGAATCGCTCACGGTGCTCATTCCTCCCATCCTGGAATGGCTGATACTCCGGATGTGGGAGACACCGGCATCTGTACCGGTGGTGAGCAAATGGCTCGACTCGATGTATCGAGCCTGCCAGAGCCCGGGCTTCCAGAAATCACAGCTGCCACATAACTCCATAGTGGTGGAGTCGGCCATGCATCGGCTGAAAAGCCAGAAGATGCACTCCTTGGTGCCCCCCCGGCAGGGAGGCCTGTACCCTGGACGCCCTCGGCAGAAAGTGCTACCAGGGCTCAATGCTCATCGACCGCATCCAGGCTTACCAGCTGTACATGGGCATGTACCTGAGAGACCTGGCAAAGGAACTCGCCAGGTTCTCAGCTGATCTCTCTGAGGAACTCTTGCAGCGCTTCAAGAACCTGGCCAAGGCAGGTCCGTGAGTGCTCCAAATTCATGTCTCGAGCGGCCTATGATGGGTTCGAGTCGGTGGCTCGAGTAGCAGCGGCGGGCATCGGTGCACGGCGTCAGGCTTGGCTACAGTTGTCCGACCTCGAGCAGAGGGTTCAGGACAAATTGGTCGATGTCCCCTGCCAAGGAGAGAACTTCTTTGGCAAACCCATGACCGACAAGGCTGCCGAGCTGGGGACCACGTTCATGATGAGGACCAGGCTCTCTAAGAAGACCGCTGCCCCTCCCCGACGGAAGGGTTCAGGTAAAAAGTCCTTCTACCCGAGGAAAGGGTCTGCTTACAGAAACTACCCAATTTTTCAGGCCTCCCCAGCTTCCCAACAAGGTCAGCAGGCCAAGGGACATGGGCACGGCCCTCGTAAGCAGAAGGTTCCAAAACCTCAGGCACTAGCTCTGGCCCAGCCGGGGGGGGGGGGGGAGTTTTTGACTCCTTGAGCATAGCCTATCTGCCCCAAGGAGATCAGCAGCCCACAGGGGGACGTCTGGTCCATTATGCCCAAAGGTGGCTGACCATCACCACCAATTCCTGGACACTTTGAATAGTCAGGGAGGGTTATCTCCTTCACCTGACTCAGACACCTCCCCATTATTTTCTGCGAGAGCCCCTCAGGTCTCCCCTTTACCAGGACCTTCTACTGAAGGAGTTGGCAGGACTTCGAGGACAAGGCGGTGGAACTGGTGCCCTACCACCTCATGGGCAAGGGTTTTACTCCAAGTACTTCCTCATGCCAAAACGAACAGGGGGGCCTAAGGCCCATCCTCGACCTGCGCAACCTCAACAAATTCCTGGTGAGGGAGAAGTTCAAGATGCTCTCCCTTGGAACATTGCTGCCCTACATCCATCAGGAGATTGGCTATGCTCCTTAGACTTCAAGGATGCCTATATCCACATCTTCATTCACCCCAACCACAGGCAGTACCTGCGGTTCATAGTGGGGGGCAGGCACTTTCAGTACAGAGTGCTCCCTTTCGGCTTGGCCTCTGCCCCAAGGGTCTTCACAAAATGCCTGGCAGTCATGGCCGCTTTCCTCCGTCTCCAAGGAGTCTTTGTTTTCCCCTACCTGGATGACTGGCTCATAAAAGGGAGGCACAGCAGGCCACCGCATGCACCATCCAGGTTCTGCAGCACTTGGGTTTTGTCATAAACTACCCCAAGTCTCATCTGCTCCTGGCAGTGTTTGGAGTTCATCGGGGCAAAGCTCAACACCCTCCAAAGACCTTCTTGCCCAGGGATCAGGCCGACCGTGTCAGGACTCTGGCACGAGACATACAGTACCGTCTCTCTGTGCACGCTCGGCTGCTTCTGCGCCTCCTTAGGCACATGGCCTCCACGGCCCATGTCGCACCAGACGCTCACCTCCACATGAGGGTGGCGCAGTGGTGTCTCTGGGACCAGTGGTCTCAGGCCATGGGACACCTCCGAGACAGAGTCTCTGTAACCCTCTAACTGGCAGACTCCCTGGTCTGGTGGCATTCTCTCCAGTATCTCGAGGCAGGCATGCCTTTTCAGGTCCTGAGCCCCTTCAGGGTCCTCACCACGGAAGCCTTCCCTCTTGACTGGGGAGCTCCGCACCCAGGGCAACTGGCCACCAGGTGAGAGCATCCAGCAGATCAACCTCCTGGAGCTGTGGGCAATATACTTGGCCCTGCGAGCTTTCTGCCACCACCTGCGTCACCAGCCAGTGCTGGTCCAGATGGACAACAAGGTGGCAATGTTTTTTGTGAACAAACAGGGGGGCATAGGTCTCGTGCCCTCTGTCAGTAGGTAATGGTCCTTTGCTCGTATGCAATCCAATAGGGTATCCTCCTGCAGGCACTGTACTTACCAGGCCAGAACAATTTTCTGGCCGACAGGCTGAGCAGAGTCCCCCAGCCGCACGAGTAGCAGCTGGAACCCAGGGTGTCCGACTGACTTTTCCAGATCTGGGTGGAACTTGTGATGGACCTGTTCATCAGCCTGGACAACTTCCAGTTGCCACACTTCTGTTCCTCAAAACTCAAACCTCTATAAGTGAATCACAGATGCATCCAAAAATATAAGAAATCACTTAGTAGTTCCCGTATGAAAATCAAAGGTGATTCGGACAGTGTTTAACAAACAAAACTTTACTTTTTTGTCGGATCATCTGTCGTGAGGGCGCAGTAACACACTCAATGAACAGATCCTCCTTTTTAATCAACTTTCATTTAAAAGGTCAAGTCGACCCTAATACGCTAGAGACTAGAAATAGCCCTAAAGGACCAGTCTCAGCATAAATCAATTGCTACTATGCATGCAATAAAAATCTTCAAATGCAGATACAAATCTGAAATGAGCGATTATGTAGCATAGAAGTACTTAGCTGGGCCCAGAAGGATTCAGTGTCTGGCAAGCGACTACTTCATAGAGGAGAGACTGGCGGGCCTTTATTGAACAGCTCCCAGGAACATTGCACTATTACAACTTTGGTTTGCGACATTTTGTATGTCCGTGTTTGTGCACTTCAATCGTTGAGGGAGCTGGCTATTACATTTTCTGGATGATACCAGACACTGAATCCTTCTGGGCCCAGCTAAGTACTTCTATGCTACATAATCGCTCATTTCAGATTTGTATCTGCATTTGAAGATTTTTATTGCATGCATAGTAGCAATTGATTTATGCTGAGACTGGTCCTTTAGGGCTATTTCTAGTCTCTAGCGTATTAGGGTCGACTTGACCTTTTAAATGAAAGTTGATTAAAAAGGAGGATCTGTTCATTGAGTGTGTTACTGCGCCCTCACGACAGATGATCCGACAAAAAAGTAAAGTTTTGTTTGTTAAACACTGTCCGAATCACCTTTGATTTTCATACGGGAACTACTAAGTGATTTCTTATATTTTTGGACACTTCTGTTCCTGGCAGGCCCACCCTTCCAGGTTGGCAACGGATGCTTTCCTCATCTCCATGGTCAGATAGCCTCATGTACACCTTCCCTCCCATGCTGCTGATTGCCAAAACCTTGTTCAGGACTATCTGCAACAGGGCCTCGCTCATCCTGATAGCCCCTCGGTGACCCAGGCAACTGTGGGTCCCATTGCTCCTCCGATTAAAGGTGGAGACCCCCATCCCCTTGGGACCTCTCCAGGACTCCTGTCTCAGGAGGGGGCTCTCTTTTGCACCCCAACCTGGGATCCCTGTTACTGACAGCGTGGCTGCTCAAAAGGGTGACTCTAGCCCCTTTCAACCTCGGTTGAGGTGGAAGAGATTCTGCTGGCCTCTCGCAAGTCCTCTACTAGGAAGGCTTATGCCCTCAATTGGCACAGGTTTTCGGCCTGGTGTGCCGAGCACAGGGCTTACCCATTCTCCTGCCCGGTGGGACTGGTGTTACAGTACCTTTTCCACCTCTCACAATCCGGGCTCAAGTCTAACTCCACTGTCCACTGACGAACTGTTTCAACGCAATATCCGAATGGCTTCTTTCTCAAAACCTCAGAATACAACATAAGAAAACGGAAGTACTCTTCATTACGAGGAACCCCAACTTTACCCCACCACAATATCTTAAGGTGAAAGAAGCTGAGCTGCAATCTAAATCCTCAATACGTTACCTGGGAGTCACTTTAGATCAGCACTTGGATTTGAAAGCCCATATAGGAAACATAGTCAAATCAGTTTACTACAAGATCCGCTCACTTAGGCATCTACGTTCCATGCTTGAACCAACTGATTTCCGGACAATTTTCCAGGCATTGATCATACCTCATTTTGACTATGCCAATGCCATCTTACAAGGTCTTCCCCAATCTACATTGAACCCGCTGCAGCTAGCCATGAACGCTGCAGCAAGAGTCCTCCACGGAGCCTCCAGGAGCGACCACGTAACACCTCTACTGATACAGTTGCATTGGCTACCCATCCAGGCTAGAATAGATTTCAAGACCTTGATAACCACTTTTAAAGCTATTAACAATCTCTCACCTGCATCCTTAACCTCACTCATCCATACCACATCCCCAAATAGAGCAAGAAGATCCACAGCTATAAACTCCCTAAAAGTCCCGAAGGCACTAACTGTTTGCACCAAATCGACAGCCAACAGAGCCTTTAGTCTCAGTGCCCCAAGATGCTGGAATGCATTACCTCCTGATATCTGGGCTATTAAGAACCTACCACCTCTTCAACAAATACCTTATAGAGCCTAACGACACCCCCTAGAGCCTAAAGACACCCGGCGATACCATTTCCATACAAATTATGGTATTCTCAACAACACACCAAGTTTGATACTCAAACCCTTAGTGGTGGTTATGTTTCTGTGAAACTACTGTTGTTATGACTCCATGTAGTAAGTTTTGTAAATAGTTTTCCCCTGTTATCCAAGTTTTTGTGCCCTGTTACCTGTAAAACTCATACGCGTTTAACTGTACTGAGCATTTTTGTTACATGTAAACCGCGCTGATGCTGAATAGTGCGGTATATAAAAAACTATAAATAAATAACTCCGTCTGGGTACACCTTAGTGCCCTGGCGGTGCACCACCACCCGGTGGACGGCAAGCCCCTCTCGTTCCAGCCTCTGGTGACCCACTTTCTTAGGGGCCTGCTGTTATTGAAGTCCCCAGTTTGCCCTCCGGCAACTGAATGGGACCTCAACGTGGTGTTGGGGCAGTTCACTCGCCCACCCTTCAAGCCTCTAGCTACTTGCAACCTTCACTACCTCTCTTGAAAGGTGGCGTTCCTGGTTGCGCTCACCTCCACTTGCAGAGTTAGCAAGCTTCAGGCCCTAGTGGCGGAGGCACCTTATACCAGGTTTTACAAGAACAGAGTGGTGCTTCGCACACACCCCAAATTCCTTCCGAAGGTAGTATCACCCTTCCATCTCAACCAGGAAGTGGTATTTATTTATTTATTTAACAATTTTTTTATACCGCGCTATTACAATCAGTGCGGTGTACAATGAACAAGAACATACTACAATGCATACAAGTAACATTGAGTTTTACATTAAACAGGGAACTTCAACAATAGGACAACCGGGGGAACTATGTACAGATTAACTTAATGTACTATGTACAGATTAACTTAATTATTCCCTGCCTTCTTTCCCAGACCTCACTCCAGTTGGGCAGAGACAGTCCTTCACACCTTGGATTGTAAGAGGGCATTGTCCTTCTATATCCAATGCACTCAGGGCCACTGCAAAGCTACTCAGCTTTTTGTCTCCTACAACTCCAGTAGGCTGGGGAAGGGGTGACTAAGCTCCACCTCGGTGGTGGACTGTGTCGCCCTTGCCTATGAGCAGGTGGGGCTCCCACTGGAAGGCCATGTCACGGCGCAACGTGTCAGGGCCATGGCGGCCTTGATAGCAAACTTGCCCTTTGTTCCCGATGGTGGACATCTGCTGGGCCTCCACCTGGTCTTCAGTCCATACCTTTGCAGCCCATTACTGTCTGGGAAAAATGTCCCGACGGAACAGTGCCTTTGGCCAGGATGTGCTCTGTAACCTAATACCCTCCAACCCCCCCCTCCCCCCCCCCCCCCCCCCGTGCCCAGGCTACCGGAGCGCTAGTTTTCTTCAGACACAGGGGACTTATTGTGGTCTGTGGACACGGACTCTATTGCTGCTGCCTGCGGCTACCCATGAGGGGGCCCCATTTTTTGCTATGGGCTTTCGGTAGCCTGTAGCCAGGGAGTCCCACACGCGAGGAATAACTTCCTGCTTGTTCCTGGAGAAAGTGTAGTTATTCACCTGTAACAGGTGTTCTCCAGGGACAACAATAATCGGTCCTCACAACCCTCCCTCCTCTCCTTGGAGTTGCTCCTTTACCATCTATTTTTATTTTTGCCATCTTTTAACTATGTCATCTGACTGAGCAAGATAGCACCGTTGGGCGGGAAGGGGACCACGCATGCATGATGGCATCTCCCAGAGGCTTTCTTTGAAAGCTGGGTGGATGCTTCCATGAGGGCTCTGTTGGTGCCAACGTCACCCATATGTGAAGACTGATTCCTGCTGTCCCCGGAGAAAGAGTAGTTATTCACCTGTAACAGGTGTTCTCCAGGAGCAGCAGGAATCAGTCCTCACATATGGGTGACATTGACGTCGATGGAGCCCCCGTGCGGAGCATTTCCCCAGCTTTCTAAGAAAGCCTTTGGGAATACTGCACGCATGCGCGGTCCCCTTCCCGCCTAAAGGTGCCATTTTGCTCAGTCTGATGACATAGCTAAAAGACAGCACAAAAAAATGTAAAAATGAACTATGTACAACTGCAACTCCCAGGGGAGGAGGGAGGGTTGTGAGGACTGATTCCTGCTGCTCCTGGAGAACACCTGTTACAGGAGTAACTACTCTTTCTCCAGGACCAAGCAGGAAGTCAGTCCTCACATATGGGACTCCCCAGCTTCAGGCTACCGGGGACCCAGAGCTGAAAAATGAGCTCCCTCTAGCCGCAGCATCAGAGAAAGGATTTCACTGAAACATACCCCCACCGGTAGCCCAACCAGAGGGCTGGAGTTGCCTAAACCTCAAAGAGATTCCGGAGCACTGCCTGACCGAAAGCACTGTCCCTACGGGACTCCCTCTCCAGGCAATAATGGGCCGCAAAAGTCTAGCTTGAGGACCAAGTTGTAGCCCTACAGATGTCTGCCAACTGTACAGAGCGGAGATGAGCTACTGAGGCAGCCACTGCCCTGACACGGGCCGTGACCCGACTCTGCAAGGGAAGGTCAGCTGCCCTGTAAGCCCAGGTGATACAGTCAGCCACCCAGATGGACTAGGTACGCTTGGAGACAGGTAACCCCAAGTTATTAGGGTCAAAAGATACGAAGAGCTGAGTAGCCCTCCTATGCCCCTGCATACGTTCAATGTAGAAGGATAAGGCCCTTCTACAGTCCAGGGTATGCAGGACCGTCTCAGCCCGGCTGGCATGGGGCCTAGGGAAGAACGTTGGAAGAACCACCTCCTGGTTGAGATGGAAAGAGGAGACAACCTTTGGGAGGAACTTAGGATGAGTCCTAAGGACTACCCTGTTCCTATAGAAGCGAGTGTATGGCCTGTCACAGACCAGGGCTTGAAGCTCACTCACTCGCCTGGCCGAGGTCAGGGCCACTAGGAATAGTGTCTTCCAAGAAAGGAAGAGGAGAGGACATGTAGCCATCAGCTCAAAAGGTGGGCGAGTCAGTTGCTGCAAGACCACATTCAACTCCCACTCAGGGGCTGGTGGACGGAGAGGAGGCTTGAGCAAGAGCAAGCCTCTGAGAAACCTGGACACCAAGGGGTGAACCGACAAAGTGTGTCCCTCCACCAGTGAGTGGTGAGCTGTCAGAGCAGAGAGGTGGACCCTAACAGAATTGGACTTAAGGCCCTGATTGGACAAGTGCAGCAGGTACTGAAGCACTACTGGCACAGTGCAGGAGAAAGGATCTTCCTTGCGTTGCTGACACCACAAGGAGAACCTTCTCCACTTCAGGGCATAGGTTTTCCTGGTGGATTGCTTTCTAGAGGCCAAGACCACCTCTTCCACTTCCTGAGGCAGGCCCCAGGGAGCCAACACTACCCTTGCAGCCTCCAGGCCATCAAATTGAGAGATTTGAGATTGGGGTGCAGAAGGGAACCCTGATCCTGAGAGAGAAGATCGGGTTGCAACCCCAGAGGTAGTGGGGTTTCCACTGCTAGTTGAAGCAGAAGTGGGAACCAGGGCTGCCTCGGCCACCTGGGGGCTACCAGAAGCACCGAGGCCTTGTCCCTTAGAATCTTGAACAAGGTTCGGGCCACAAAAGGCGTGGGAGGAAATGCATACAGGAGGCCCTGGGACCAAGAAATCAGGAAGGCATCTACTGCTAACCTCAGGGGATGCGGTTTCCTGGAACAGAACCTGGGTAGCTGCCGGTTCAGGGGATTGGCAAAGAGATCTATGGATGGAAGTCCCCATTTCAGAAAAATTGTTTGAACTACTAATGGGTGCAGTTGCCACTCATGGGGCTGCAGAACCCTGCTCAACCTGTCTGCCACGAAGTTCTCCTGGCCATGGAGATAAACAGCCTTGAGAAATATGTTGTGCCTGAGCGCAAAAGAGCAAAGGGCCTGTGCCTCCTGACACAGGAGCCTGGACCCAGTGCCTCCCTGTTTGTTCACATAGAACATGGCCACTTGATTGTCCGTCTGTACCAGAACAGACTGGTGAGCCAAGGTGTGAGAGAAGGTTTTGAGGGCTAAGCGAATAGCCCGGAGTTCCAGTAGGTTGATCTGTTGCGTGGCCTCCCATGGAGACCACAAGCCCTGGGTGCACCTGTCCAAACAATGTGCACCCCAGCCCTGCAAGGAGGCATCGGTCGTCAACACCACTGTGGAAACAGGTACCTGAAAAGGCACCCCCTGTAGTAAGTTGGGGGGGTGTAGCCACCACCGTAGGGAGTTCAGGAATGGTTTGGACACCCGTACTTTGTCTGTGAGGCTGCCTGTGGCTTGCTTCCACTGAGTTCTGAGGCACCACTGTGCAGGTCTCGTGTGGAGGCGGGCATTGGAGGTCACATGCACTGTCAATGCCATGTGGCCTAGGAGCTTTAGACAGAGTCTGGCGGAAACCCGTGGCATGCTTAGAAACTGGTTTGCCAAGTCTATGAGCCTTTGTGCCCTGTCTTCTGGCAAGTAAGCCTTTGCTTGCAGGGAGTCCAGCCGCGCCCCTATTAACTCCAGGTTCTGGGAGAGGAGCAAAGTGGACTTTGCGAAGTTTATGACAAAGCCTAGGTGTTGAAGGAGGGAGACAGTTCGGAGGGTGGCTTGCCTGGCCTCCTGGAGAGTCTGACCCCTGATGAGCCAGTCGTCCAGGTAGGGGAAGACAAAAACACCTTGATTCCTCAAGTAGGCCGCCACCACCCGGCGGGAAGGGGAACCGGCGTCGAATCGGAGAAGAACGACGAAGAAATCGCAAGAAAAAAGTCAACTTTTCCGGGTGACACGGACAGACGTCTGTTGGGCTCCACGGAAAAAGAAAGACTGAGCAAGCTGGCACCTTTAGGCGGGAAGGGGACCGCGCATGCGTGCAGTATTCCCAAAGGCTTTCTTAGAAAGCTGGGGAAATGCTCCACACTGGGGCTCCATCGATGTCAATGTCACCCATATGTGAGGACTGACTTCCTGCTTGGTCCTGGAGAACACCTGTTACAGGTGAGTAACTATGCTTTATTGGTGGTAAATGCCAGAACTGACGGTCTTAATAAAAAAGAACTCTGGAAGGCATGTATAACACTCCAGCATGAAGCACTGTGAGAAAAACTCAGCACTGGATTCTGCAGGAGAGTGGAGAACTAAACTAATATTGAAAAGTGTTTTAACAGTGTGCAATAAAAACAAAGGGTTTTTTGGTTAATGATGTTGTTGAAAATATGATATAAGAAACCTTCCAGGCTAATATACATCATACCACCTATATAGAATCTTGTGCCATCTAAATAGGAAGAACGTTTAGAAACCTGCCCCCACCCTGTTCTTTGCAAGCATTCGGGCCGATGCAGAAAGCTAGCATGGCTTTACCATCCTTTTGAATGCAGAAAACAGAAGTAAACACTGACAGAAAAACTAGTGCCCAATTAACGCCACACATATCTAAATGTATTTTAATCAGCTGCACATAATGGTCTAGTATGCAAATCATGGCTATGCCTGAATCAGAGACAGGTATATATGATTTTGCAATCAGCCATAGCACCAAAATTTTTACTGAAGGGTCTGAGGTGACCAATCCCTTCCAAATCCTCCCTTGGTTGTTTGAAATCCCCAGAAAACAGGGGGAAACACAACCCCTTCTAATAATGGAACTTGCTTTCTGATCATTTCCATTCTTTCCAGAGAGTAAGAAGGGATGTTTCTGGCAGCCCTTACTCATATCTGCCCTAGTAATATCCCCTGAATCACATTTAGCGCGATTTCCGTCCTTTCCATGCTGACCCAAAGTGCTTCTCCTGGTCTGTCATAGTGATATTTCAAGACAGCCACCCTATAATACAGTTTTAAATTAGGGTAACCTATCCACCACTTCTCCCTACCTTGGTTTCAATTTACTCTTACTGGTTATAGCCACCTTCACACTAATTTGTAATGGTCTTTTTCCATTTTTAAATAAACACGGGGGGGGGGGGGGTTGTTTGTCCCTTTTGAGTCTATATCTATACCCTAGAGGAGAGAGGGGACAGGAGATATTATGATACAGATGTTTATATACTTAAAAGATATTAATGAACAAACAAACCTTTTTCAAAGACGATGAAGCTGTAAAACTAGAGAGCATAAAATGAAGCTGCAAGGGGGTAAACTTAAAGAAACATCTGGAAATACTTTTTCACTGAAAGGTGTGGTGGATGCTTGGAAGCCCTCCTAATGGAGGTGGTGGGGTCAAATATAGTGACGGAATTCAAAATAGCATAGGACATACACAGTGGGATCCCTTTATAGCAAGAGAATAAAATCAAAATAAACTGAACTATTTCTTATACCTCAACAAATAGAGAGGGGTGACCTGCACAGAGCGGCGGCTACAACCCTAAACACTGTCATAGAATGAGTAGTTACTCACCTGTAACAGGTGTTCTCCAGGAGCAGCAGGAATCAGTCCTCACATATGGGTGACATCGATGTCGATGGAGCCCCCATGCGGAGCATTTCCCCAGCTATCTAAGAAAGCCTTTGGGAATACACCCACGCATGTGCGGTCCCCTTCCCGCCCAAAGGTGCCATCTTGCTCAGTCAGATGACATAGCTAAAAGCACAAAAAACAAAATGAACTATGTACAACTGCAACTCCCAGGGGAGGAGGGAGGGTTGTGAGGACTGATTCCTGCTGCTCCTGGAGAACACCTGTTTCAGGAGTAACTACTCTTTCTCCAGAACCAAGCAGGAAGTCAGTCCTCACATATGGGTGACTCCCTAGCTCTGGGCTACCAGGAACCCAGGCTGAAAAATAGAGCTCCCTCTATGAAGCCTCAGCATCAGGGAAAGAATTTTACTGAGAAGAGATCCCACCGGTAGCCCAACAAGAGGGCTGGGGGGCAGGAGTTTCCTAAACCTCAAAGAGATTCCGGAGTACTGCCTGATCAAAAGCACTGTCTCTACGGGACTCCCTCTCCAGGCAGTAATGGGCTCCAAAAGTCTGGCTTGAGGACCAAGTTGCAGCCCTACAGATGTCTGCCAACGGTACAGAACGGAGATGATCTACTGATGCAGCCATTGCCCAGACACGGTGGGCTGTGACTCGACCCTGCAAGGAAAGGTCTGCTGGCCTGTAAGCCCAGGTGATACAGTCCGCCACCCATATGGACAAGGTACGCTTGGAGACAGGCAACCCCAAGTTGTTTGGGTCAAAGGAGACGAAGAGCTGAGTAGCCCTTCTATGGCCCTTAGTACGCTCAATGTAGAAAGACAAGGTCCTTCTACAGTCCAGGGTATGCAGGACTTCCTCAGCCCGGCTGGCATGGGGCCTAGGGAAGAATGGTGGAAGAACCACCTCCTGATTGAGGTGGAAAGAGGAGACTACCTTCGGGAGGAACTTAGGATGAGTCCTAAGGACTACCCTGTTCCTATAGAAACGAGTGTATGGCCTGTCACAGACCAGGGCTTGAAGTTCACTCACTCGCCTGACCGAGGTCAGTGCCACTAGGAAAAGAGCCTTCCAAGAAAGGAAGCGGAGAGGACACGTAGCCATCGGCTCAAAGGGAGGGCGAGTAACCTGCTGCAAGACCACATTCAACTCCCACTCAGGGGCTGGTGGACAGAGAGGAGGCTTTAGCAAGAGCAAGCCTCTGAGGAAGCGGGACACCAAGGGGTGAACCGATAAAGAGTGCCCTTCCACCAGTGAGTGGTGGGCTGCCAGAGCAGAAAGGTGTACCCGAACAGAATTGGACTTAAGACCCTGATTAGACAAGTGCAGCAGGTACTGAAGCACCACTGGCACAGGGCAGGAGAAAGGGTTCTCCTGGCATTGGTCACACCACAAGGAGAATCGTTTCCACTTCAGGGCATAGGTCTTTCTGGTGTATTGCTTCCTAGAGGCCAAGACCACCTCTTCAACTTCCTGAGGCAGGCCCCAGGGAGCCAGCACTACCCTTGCAGCCTCCAGGCCATCAAATTGAGAGTTTTGAGATTGGGGTGCAGAAGGGAACCCTGATCCTGAGAAAGAAGATCGGGTTGCAACCCCAGAGGGAGTGGGGTGTCCACCACCAGCTGTAACAGAAGTGGGAACCAGGGCTGTCTCGGCCAACTGGGGGCTACCAATATGACCGAGGCCCTCTCCCTTAGAATCTTGAACAAGGTTCGGGCCACCAGGGGCGTGGGAGGAAACGCATACAGGAGGCCCTTGGACCATGAAATCAGGAAGGCATCCGCTGCGAATCTCGTGGGATGCAGTTGCCGGTTCAGGGGACTGGCAAAGAGGTCTATGGATGGAAGTCCCCATTTCAGGAAAATGTTCTGAACCACCAAAGGGTGCAGTTGCCATTCGTGAGGCTGTAGAACCCTGTTCAATCTGTCTGCCAAGAAATTTTCGTGGCCAGGAAGATAGACTGCCCTGAGCAGCATATTGTGTCGAAGTGCAAAAGAGCATTGGGCCTGTGCCTCCTGACACAGGAGTCTGGACCCCGTGCCCCCTTGTTTGTTCACATAGAACATCGCCACCTGGTTGTCTGTCTGCACCAAGACAGATTGGTGGGCCAGGGTGTGAGAGAAGGCTTTGAGGGCTAAGTGTATCGCCGGGAGTTCCAGCAGATTGATTTGTTGCGTGGCCTCCCATGGAGACCACAGGCCCTGTGTGCACTTGTCCAGACAATGTGCACCCCAGCCCTGCAAGGAGGCATCGGTTGTGAGTACCACAGTGGAAACAGGTACCTGAAAAGGAATTCCCTGTAGAAGGTTGGGGAGGTGTAGCCACCACTGCAGGGAGTGCAGGAAGGTTTTGGACACCCTTACTTTGTCTCTGAGGCTTCCTGTAGCCTGCCTCCACTGAGTCCTGAGACACCACTGTGCAGGCCTCATATTCAGGCGGTCATTGGGGGTCACATGCACTGTTGAAGCCATGTGGCCCAGTAGCCTTAAACAGAGTCTGGCGGAAACCAGTGGGTTGTCCGGAAACCAGCTGGCCAAGTCTATCAGCCTTTCCACTCTGTCTTCTGGCAAGTAAGCCTTTGCGT
The DNA here is from genome assembly GCA_033557465.1 of Ichthyophis bannanicus. Taxonomy (NCBI): domain Eukaryota; kingdom Metazoa; phylum Chordata; class Amphibia; order Gymnophiona; family Ichthyophiidae; genus Ichthyophis; species Ichthyophis bannanicus. Next base: position 93,335,408 of record CM066048.1, on the reverse strand, counting down.
GCAGGGAGTCTAACCATGCTGCTATGAACTCCAGGTTCTGGGAGGGGAGCAAAGTGGACTTTGCGAAGTTTATGACAAAGCCTAGTTGCTGAAGGAGAGAGACAGTAAGGAGGGTGGCTTGCCTGGCCTCCTGGAGAGTCTGACCCCTGATGAGCCAGTCGTCCAGGTAGGGGAAGACAAAAATACCCTGGTTTCTCAAGTAGGCCGCCACCACTGCCAGGCACTTTGTGAAGACCCGTGGGGCGGAGGTTAGGCCAAAGGGTAGTACTCTGTACTGAAAATGGTTTCCTCCTACCACAAACCTTAGGTATTTTCTGTGGTCTGGATGAATGAGGATGTGAGTGTATGCATCCTTCAGATCTAAGGAGCATAGCCAATCTCCCTGCTGGAGGTAGGGCAGCAGTGTTCCAAGAGTAAGCATCTTGAACTTTTCCTTTTCCAAGAACTTGCTGAGATTTCTCAAGTCCAGAATGGGCCAGAGACATCCAGTTCTCTTTGGCACATGAAAGTACCTGGAGTAGAAGCCCTGCCCCAGCAGGTGGGGAGGTACAGGCTCCACCGCCCTGTCTTGAAGAAGACCTTGCAGTTCCTGGAGAAGGAGCTCCAGATGCAGAGTAGGCCTTGGAGGCTCCCCTGGAAAGTAGGAGGGGGGTACCTGATGGAAATGGAGCTGATAGCTCTTCTGGACTATGCTCAGTACCCAAGCATCTCTTGTGATGAGTGGCCACTGGTGGGCAAACAGGACCAACTGACCTCCTGTGCTGAGATGGGCCAGCAGAGGTGGAGAGGCTATGCAGTGGGAGTCAAAAACCCCCTCCCTGCTGAGCAGGAGCTGGAGGCTTGGGGGCTTTCTGCCTACAGGGCCCATGTCCCTGCCCCTTGGCCTGCTGAGGAGCTGGGGAGGCCTGATAGTGAAGGAAAGGTTTGTAGGCAGATGACTTCCTCGGGTAAAAGGCCTTTTTCCCCGAGCCCTTCTTCTTATGAGAAGGGGCAGAAGTTTTTCTGGACAACCTTGTCCTTGTTAGAGTCTCGGTCTCGAGCTCAGCGGCCTTTTCGGCCATGGGCTTGCCGAAGAGGTTTTCACCCCGGCATGGGACATCGACCAACTTGTCCTGTACCCATAGCTCGAGGTCCGATGACTGCAGCCATGCCTGGCGTCGAGCACCGATGCCGGCTGCCGCTACTTGGGCCAAAGCCTCGAAGCCATCGTAGGCCGCCCAGGAGATGAATTTGGAGCACTCCCGGATCCCCGAGGACAAGGTCTTGAACCTCTGCAAAGGTTCCCCGGAGAGGCCAGCCAAGAACCCGGCTATTTCCTTAGCCAGGTCCTGCAAGTACATGCCCATGTACAGCTGGTAGGACTAGACACGGCAAGCAAGCATCGAGCCCTGGAAGCACTTTCTGCCAATGGCATCCAGGTTCCGGGCCTCCCTACCGGAGGGCACCGCAGAGTGCATCTTCTGGCTCTTCAGATGATGCATGGCCGATTCCACAACCATAGAATGGTGTGGCAGCTGCGCCTTCTGGAACCCAGGGCTCTTTTGGACTCGATACATGGAATCAATCCTCTTGCTCAAAACCGGCGCCGAGGCCGGTGCCTCCTACATTCGAAAGAGGAGCCGTTCCAGCATCGGAGGAACCGGCACAGTAAAGGCCTCCCTCGGGGGAGAGTCATACTGAAGGGCATCGAGCTCTTCGGCACCTCCTCGGGATCCGCAGGAACAGCCAAAGCCTTGGCCATGTCCCTTACAAACTCCGAGAACCGGGTGTCCTCCGGTGGGGACCTACTCCGAAGCTCGGACTGCAGTGAGTCCAAAGGGACACACCGAGTCCGAAAGGTATCGGGGGACTCCTCATCCTCCGTCTCCCACGCAGACTCATCCGAGGAAGAGTCGAGGGGCTCTGACCGTGCAGGCTCCGGTAGCACTCGCCCCGATGCCGGCGGCATCGGCGTCGACGCCCTTGGTCCCGAACGGGAGGTCGAGGGGGATCGTAACCGAGTCCGGACTCGGGCCTTCATGGCTTTGAGAACCGGCTCAGTCTCCGGGGTCGACGTCCCGGTGGTCGGGGCAGATGCACCAGTCAAGCTGGCCATCAGCACCTGCTGCTGATCCATGAAGGTAGACAGTCTGCGCTCCAAGGCTGTCAGGCTGAGTCCAAGCTCAGGAGACTCAGCAGCCACCGACTCGGGGCCCGACGTCGGCTCCCTGGGAGGAGAGTCCTCGAGGACAACAGGACTTACATGCTCGATGGACTCCGGCTCTATACAAAGCACCTTAGGCGTCTTCTCCAGCTCCAAAGGCCTGGGATGGCGGTCAGGGGTCCGGGACCTGGCCCTCGAGGAACCAGAGGTATCACGAGCTTCCTCTTCCTCTTATGCTCCCGACTGGGGGACCCCCTTTCAGAGGAACCCCGACGAAGCTCAGTGTCAAACTCCCGAGACGTCGAGGCCTCTGACGAGGTCCGGGCCCGACCGGAGGCAGAGTCAGAAAAAATTCTCTCCTTCTGATGCTGCCGGCTTCTGAGTGCCTTGGTGGACATCTTTCCACACGGGACACAGACCTTGGGATCATGGTCTGGCCTGAGGCAACGCAGGCAGCACTTTTTAAAACCACTGGAGGCCATCGGGGAATAAAGGGCCCCCGCGAGGTCAAAAGACCGGCCCTCCAGGGAAAAAGAAAAAGAGCGCAAACGCGTGCCATGAAGGGCAAAAAAACCCCGAAAAATAGAGATCAGGTCGATACCGGCGTACCGAACCCAGGCGGGAAGGGGAACCGGCGTCGAACCGGACAAAAAAGAGCAAAAATCACAGAAAAAAATCAAACTTTTCCAGGTGACATGGACTCACGTCCGTTGGGCTCCACGGAAGACTGAGCAAGATGGCACCTTTGGGCGGGAAGGGGACCGCGCATACGTGCGTGTATTCCCAAAGGCTTTCTTAGAAAGCTGGGGAAATGCTCTGCATGGGGGCTCCATCGACATTGATGTCACCCATATGTGAGGACTGACTTCCTGCTTGGTCCTGGAGAATGGTGGGTACACCTACTCTAGCCACTGTACTGGGCAGACTAGATGGACCATACTGGTCTTTTATCTACCATTATATACTATGTTGAAATAAAAACTTTCTTTGTCTTGAAGGCTGCTACTCTCTCCATCCAGTTAAATGTCAAAGATTGCCAACCCTGCAGTTCTACTCTAACCCTTCTGGCGAGGAGCTCATAATTTAACCAGAATACATCTCGTAGATGCCCCCAAATCTTAATCCTGCCTTAGAAACCCTAAAGAGAAAGTGCCTTGGTACAGCTCGATTATGATAAATTAAAGTTTTTTACTTTTCTGTATTTATTTTAAATCCCAAATGTACCAAGAATCTCCCCTCATCTAAAAAAAGAAGGCAGTGAGTCAGTCTGATTCCTTGTAAATATCAATGTGTCATCTGCATATAAAGCGTAGTGATATCTGGGAACAGCAGGAATTTAGTCTTCACATATGGGTGACACCGGTATCGACAGAGCCTGCGCAGGAATGCTCCCCAGCATCCAATAGGAAAGCTTTTGGGAGCATCCCACTGCGCCTGTGCTGCTGCCTTCCCGCCTTTGTGACTCTCCCTCCTCAGTTGAGTTTGTAGCTGAGATAAAAGGAGAGAATACAGAGAGAGAGAAACCATACAACTCCTAGGGAAGACTAAATTCCTGCTGTTCCCGAAGATCACCAGATACGGATGAGTAACTACACTATCTCAGGGAACAAGCAGGAATATAGTCTTCACATATGGGGTTCCCAGATGCCAGAGAAATGCCTCCAGAATCAGTAGATTTGCCTCAGAGCAGGCCTCAAGAGGGCATGGATCCTCCATGGATGTCTGGCATTGAAAAAATTCGGGACGGAGGGTAGGAGTTGCCCTAAGTCTGAAAGAGGTGCTGGAGTACCGCCTGACCAAACATGGCATCCCAATGGGAGTCCTTGTCAAGACAGTAATGAGCCACAAAGGTACGTACCAAAGACCATGCGGCTGCTTTGCAAATTCCGTCAGTGGCAACAGAACCGTAGGTTCGCTGTGGATGCAGCCATGGCACAAATGTTATGGGCAGTGACATAACTTTCAAGGGCTAGTCCTGCCTTATAAGCAAATGAAATGCAATCTGCTATCCATTTAGAAAGGGTACATTTGTATACTGGCAACCCCAAGTGACTGGGATCAAAGGAGATGAATAACTGAGAGCCTTTACAGTGCTCAGCAGTCTTTGAAGATAGAAGGCTAAGGCCCGTTTACAGTCAAGGGTATGGAGGGTTGCCTCTGCCCTAGAGGAATGCCGTCTAGGGAAAAAGACAGGGAGGTAAACAGATTGATTGAAATGGAAAGAAGACACCACCTTTGGCATGAAATGGGTATGAGTCCTTATCTGCCACCAATGCCTGAAGTTCACTGATGCATCTAGCTGAAGTGAGAGCACCAAGGAAGATGACCTTCCAAGAGAGAAACTTTAGTGAGGTTGTGGCTAAAGGTTCAAAAGGCAGCTTAAGGAGCTGTCCCAAGACGACTAAGATCCCATGCCACCGGTGGTGGCCTGATGGGAAGCTTGGTCAATAAGAGCCCTCTCATGAAATGCGTTACAAGCGGTTATGAAGAGATAGACTGCCCATCCAAGGGATAGTGAGAAGTAGCAATTGAACTGAGATGAACTCTTACCGAGTTTGTTTCAAGACCAGAGGTGAAAGATGGAGAAGATACTGGAGGAGAGCTTCCACAGGAGCTGAGAGGGATTAAGATCCTTCTGGGAACACCAAGTGGAGAATCTAGGCCACTTGAAGTCATAGGAACGTCTAGTGGATAGTTTCCTTGAGGCTAGCAAGATTTTACTTCCTGAGGAAGGTTAAGATCTTGCAACACTACACTCTCAGCAGCCAAGGCATGAGATGGAGAGACTGCGGATTGGGATGGAGTAGTGTCCCTTCCTCCTGAGAGAGGAGATTGGGAGCTGACCCAAGATTCAGGGGTCGAGTCTGGGACAGATGTAGTAGGAGAGGAAACCACGATTGACGTGGCCAGCATGGGGTTATGAGGATCATGTGGCCCCTGTCTGCTTGAAGCTTGAAAAGCATTTTGGGAATCAGGGCTACAGGAGGAAAGACATACAGAAAATCCTGACCCCAGTGAAGGTGGAAAGCATCCACCTGTTGGAGGCTGAACATTGGGATTCTGGTGCAAAAACAAGGTAGTTAGACATTTTTGCCACTCCGCAAAATGCCAATCTCCAGAGTTCCCCAGGTCTGAAAGATGTAAGAAATTGTTTCCTGATGGAGGGACCATTCGTGCGGAAGGAGGATCCGACTCAATCTGTCTAAGATATTTTGCTGTCCTGCATGGAGGTGTATTTGATGAGCCTCCCTGCAAAGGGTCCAAAAGCCTGTTCCCCCCGCTTGTTCAGGTAAAACATAGCTACTTAATTGTCCGTCTGGATGAGAACTCTCTGGCCTTGTAATTGTTGTTGAAACACTTTGAGGGCATTGAAGATAGCACGAAGCTCCAGTAAATTTATCTGGAGCTGCAACTCCTGCTCCATCCAGTGGCCCTGAGTGGAGAGAGATTCCAAGTGGGTACCCCAGCCCAGTTCTGAAGCATCTGTCATCAGGATGCATTGATGTGGAGGCATCTGAAAAGGTGACCCTATGAAAAGATTATCTGGGGTAGACCACCTAGGAAGGGAGTCGATGAGACTGTCTTTGACTTGGATCTGGTCATTGAGGGCCCCAGAGATTTACTTCCACTGGGAGGCAACAGTCCATTGAGCTGTCCACATGTGCAGACAGGCATATGAGACTACATGCACTGTGGAGGCCATATGGCCTAGACGTTGGAGTATCTCCCTGGCCGAGAGATTGTCTCTGAGCCTTGCTTGAGATGCTAGCTGCACTAGTCAAGTACAACAATCCTAGGGCAGAAGTGCTCTTGACCATTGAGTATCTAGAAGAGCTCTTATGAATTCTAGTGTCTGAGTGGGAACTAGATGGGATTTTGGAAGATTTATCACAAATCTCAGATTCTGCAGTACCTGCACTGTACGAAGGAGGGATAGATGAACCTCCTGTGACGTGGGTGCCCTTATAAGCCAATCGTCTAATTAGGGGGGGGGGACCAAATATTCCAAGAGTCCTTAGATATGAGGCTACGACCGCCATACACTTTGTGAAGACTCTTGGGGCAGAGGCGAGTCCGAAAGGAAGGACTCCGTATTGGTAGTGATTTCCTTGGAAGATGAAGCATAGCTACCTCCTGTGTTCTGGATGAATGAGGATGTGAGTACACGCTTCTTTTAGATCTAGAGAACAGAGCCGGTCCTGACTCTGGAGATAAGGTGGAAGGATTCCTAGTGAGACCATTTTGAATTTCTCTCAGACTAAAAACTTGTTCCTTTGCGTCCCTCTAGTCCAGTCCCAGAACCTTAGAGTTTAGAATGCCTTCCATCAACCTTGGAGACTGAATGATGTCATCTTTTTCTGATGCCACCGATACAAGTAAGCCAAAAAATAACGTAATTACTCCACCAGTGTGAGAATTCTTCACAATTAGTCTTGAATTTCTCAAGGAGCCATAAACATATACTTTTTCAAAAGCAGTATAACTTTCTATAAAAGAACATGGGTCTCAGACTACCAGGAGCTACGGTAATAACTTTTCAACCAAATGCTCGAATTTGCATCAATGACCCGTTCTAGTTTTACTCATTTTTCTTATATTTTTATCTTATATTCAAAATTTCAAAAAGGTAAAAGTCAGGCTTATCTTTATTTAAGAGTCCCAACGCCAGACTCAGCGCTGCTACGTTTCACGATTATATTCGTTTCTTCAGGGGTTAACAAGCCGACTTCAAAAGTTTCCATTTATGCTGAGAAGATAGACAAAACATTCTCGCATTAAAATAGATACTTCAAATCATTATTACAAAAAGAGGGCAACATATCAGTCATGTTGAGAAATAAGGTAACTTGATGTAGCTTACCAAACATGTTCCTTGTGGGCAATTCTCCCCCTAGCACGAAAAAAACGCCGCGCATGCGGCTTAGAGTATTCATTGCCCCAAATTTATACAGATGGTAATTGGAAGATCCCTCAATGCCTAAATCAAATTATAAACAAAGATTCCAATCAATTTGTACGTTAAGGCCACCAGGGTTCACAGTCTGCAAGGTAAAAATCCAACGTTGCTCTCGAAATATCAGCGTTTGATCTAGGTATTTTCCACCACTACCTTTAAAAACTCTATCTATACAAAAACACCGAAGGTCTTCAAAAGCAAGATCAAACGCTGATATTTCGAGAGCAACGTTGGATTTTTACCTTGCAGACTGAACCCTGGTGGCCTTAACATACAAATTGATTGGAATCTTTGTTTATAATTTGATTTAGGCATTGAGGGATCTTCCAATTACCATCTGTATAAATTTGGGGCAATGAATACTCTAAGCCGCATGCGCTGCGTTTTTTTCGTGCTAGGGAGAGAATTGCCCACAAGGAACATGTTTGGTAAGCTACATCAAGTTACCTTATTTCTCAACATGACTGATATGTTGCCCTCTTTTTGTAATAATGATTTGAAGTATCTATTTTAATGGGAGAATGTTTTGTCTATCTTCTCAGCATAAATGGAAACTTTTGAAGTCGGCTTGTTAACCCCTGAAGAAACGAATATAATCGTGAAACGTAGCAGCGCTGAGTCTGGCGTTGGGACTCTTAAATAAAGATAAGCCTGACTTTTACATTTTTGAAAGTTTTGAATATAAGATAAAAATATAAGAAAAATGAGTAAAACTAAAACGGGTCATTGATGCAAATTGGATCATTTGGTTGAAAAGTTATTACCGTAGCTCCTGGTAGTCTGAGACCCATGTTCTTTTATAGAAAGTTATACTGCTTTTGAAAAAGTATATGTTTATGGCTCCTTGAGAAATTCAAGACTAATTGTGAAGAATTCTCACACTGGTGGAGTAATTACGTTATTTTTTGGCTTAACTGCATTATTACTCTGAATAATTTAGACCACTTTGGACCGATACAAGTAGGCTAACTCCGCCCCCTTTCAACAGTATTTCAGTCTTCAAGCAGCTTTTGAGACGTCTGAGCCTGTATCTGGGCTCAGTTGTAACAAACAAGTAGAGCTGAATTATTTATTTAGTTTGATTTGGCTTGATTCAAATTTTGATTAGATTTTCTCTTTTTGTTTTAAGAGCGCTGCTGCTGCTGAAGCTCCCTGCTGGGCTATTTTAATTTGTTTTGTTTTGCCTCCTCCCCATCTTTTTAAACGATCAGAGGCTTAATAGTTTTAACGGATAGATCCTCCCTGCGCCCGAACCCGGTAAGAGGGGTGAGGAGCAGGTGGAGAGAAAGAGAAAAGAAGAGAGAAAAAACGTTTTAGGCTGTACACTGCCCTTAGATGTAAGGGATTGCAGGGCATTTTGTTTTCTCTGACGTTGGTGCCGAAGCCGCTGAACGGCTGAGCTCCGACACATTGAACTTCCCCAGGACTTTAAGGTATGTGGGGGAAGGTACTGGTAATTAATTAGTTGTTTTTTGAATCTGCCTTGTTGCCGTTGATCGTTTGGCCCACGAGTGTTCGGCGCGCGGGTGTGCGGTGCGCGAGTGTTCAGCACGCGGGTGTGCAGCACGCGAGTGTGCGGCGCGTGAGTGTTCGGCGTGCGGGTGTGCGGCGCGCGATTTCTTCATTAGCTTATGCGGGAGTTAAGCAGCAGTATTTTTAATTGTGTTTTTGACTTTATTATTATTCTCTTTAGTTTGGGAAAATAATCCTTTTAAGGTACAGTCTTTTTAATTGTGTTTTTGACTTTTTATTATAGAATGCCGGCTAAGCCACGGTGTTTAGTTTGTGGCTCGCGGCGTGGAGAATTAATGGATTCGGGGGGGTGTAAGTCATGCACTTTGGAGCCCGATGGTGCAATCAAAGCCCAAGGAAGTTCCTTGGATGCTCAGGTTGTTTTAACAGGGGAACTTGGTAATTCTCTGCCACCTGCTTTAAGTCCTGTGCGGACAGGGCCTGGGTCTTCTGCTGAGGTTGATGCTCTGGTGCTTCCATCTATGAGCACAGCAGATGTTCATTCTATTCCTCCTAATTTCTCTTTGCTGATGTCTCAGGCCTTGGAGCTTCTGCAGCCTATGTTAGGGGTTTCTTCTCAAACTTCAAAGGGTATGAAGCGTACTGGGTCTGTTTGTCTACCCAAGGAGGACGCAGGGTTAGCAAAGATCAGTAAGCGGGCAGTAAATGATAGTCTTATCGAGGAAGTGTTGGAAGGTGCGGACGATGTAGATCAGTCCTCTGAGATGGAATTAGAGGAAGGAGAGTTGCCAGAAGAAGAACAACAAAGTAGAGTTGTTAGAGTATTTCGTAAAGAGGAGTTGCCTGCTTTGATTTCTGAGACTCTCAGGTCACTTAATATGCCTGCGGGGGGTTCGGTAGCTGAAGAATCTTTGGAAGATCCACTTTTGCAGGCGGTGCGGAAGTCCCAGCGAGTTTTCCCACTTCATAGAGTTTTCAGGTCTATGATTCAAGAGGAATGGGACTATCCTGAGGCAGCTTTTCGAGGTTCTAGATTTTTAACTCGTCTTTACCCTCTTTCAGATCAAGATAAGGAGCTTTTTCGCTCTCCTAAAGTGGATGCTGCGGTTTCAGCTGTAACCAAGAAGACTACGATTCCGGTTGAAGGTGCCGCTGCATTAAAGGATGTTCAAGACAGGAAATTAGACACTTTGCTTAAGCAGGTGTTTGATGTTTGCGCCCTTTCCTTGCAAGCATCGATTGCGGGGGCATGGGTCACAAGAGGATGTTTGCGATGGTCGCAAAAGTTGCAGGTAGATCAGGTAAATGAGCAGTTAGAGGAGGTAACTCGGTTGGAATTGGGTGCTGCTTATTTATCGGACATCCATTATGATCTTATCAGAGCTCTGGCTAATAGTATGGCCTCGGTTGTAGCGGCCCGAAGATACCTTTGGTTGCGTAACTGGTCAGCGGACGGTTCTTCTAAAGCTCGTCTTAGTAAGTTACCTTTTAGGGGTAAACTTTTGTTTGGTGAAGATTTGGAAAAGTTGGTTAAAGAACTAGGGGAGTCCAAGGGTGGTCGTCTGCCGGAGGATAAGCCGAGGCAGAGTCGAGGTGCTGGAGGCTCACGAGGAAATTCTAGAGAGTTTCGTAGATTTCGGACGCTCGTTTTAGCCAGCCCCAACGGGGAAGGTTCTCAGTACGGGGTCAAGGATTTCGGAGTTTCCGGGGAGCCGGAAGGGGATTTTCTCAGTTTCAGGCCACAAATCTTAAGAAATCCCAATGAGATGAGACAGGCTCAGGCAGGATTTATTCCCGTGGAAGGTTGAGGGATTTTTGCCCTGCCTGGGTCAAGATTACCACAGATCAGTGGGTTTTAGAGATCATTCGAGAAGGTTATGCTCTAGAGCTCCTTCGGCCCGTGTCAGACTCCTTTGTTCAATCTCCTTGCTGCACTCCACAAAGAGTGAACGCAGTCGCAGACACACTGCAGCGTTTACTGCAGCTTCAGGCGGTAATTCCCGTTCCTGTGGAGCAGTGCGGTCTCAGTCGGTACTCCATCTATTTCGTAGTGCCAAAGAAAGAGGGCACTTTTCGGCCGATTCTAGATTTTAAAAGGGTAAATCGTTGTCTTCGGATCACCCATTTCAGAATGAAGTCGCTATGCTCTGTCATCGCGGCTGTGAAGGCAAACAAATTCTTAACCTCATTAGATCTGACAGAGGCGTATTTACATATCCCCGTGCGGAAAGATCATCAACGATTTCTGAGATTCGCTCTGCCCATGGGGCATTTTCAATTTCAGGCGATGCCCTTCGGATTGGCTACAGCTCCGCGAACATTTACCAAGGTTATGGTAGTGGTAGCGGCTGCACTACGCAAGGAAGGGGTACGAGTGCATCCTTATCTAGACGACTGGCTGATTCGAGCAAAGTCAAGGCAGGAGAGTCTAATAGCCACCGCATGAGTAGTACAGTTGATGGAGAGTCTTCGTTGGGTGGTCAATTTTGCAAAGAGCAAGTTGGAACCAACACAGTCTCTAGAATTTTTAGGAGCATGTTTCGAAACAGCGAAAGCTGCAGTTTTTCTCCCAAGTCACAGAGTTCAAGGATTGAGGGAGATGGTCAGTCGGTTTCTAGCAAGACAGGCGCTGACAGCGTGGCATTATCTACAATTACTGGGTACAATGGCGGCCAAGATCGAAGTGGTACCGTGGGCCAGAGCTCATATACGAGCATTGCAGGGGGCTCTTCTGCAAAGATGGTCTCACCAGAAAGATGCGTTGACTCGGCGCCTAATCTGTCCTCCAGAGGTTCATCAGGATCTTCTCTGGTGGTTAGCGGAGGAGCATCTGGAGGCAGGTATGCCTCTGGAGCCTCCATCCTGGATTTTGCTAACGACGGATGCAAGCCTCACAGGTTGGGGGGCTCATCTCCAAGGCAGGTTTGTCCAAGGTCTCTGGTCACCAGAGGAACAAACTTGGTCCATCAACCGTCTAGAGATGAGAGCTGTGAGTTTGGCGTTGCGGGAATTTCAGAGATATCTGAATCATGCAGCAGTAAGTGTGTTCTCCGACAATGCGACAACAGTCGCCTACATCAATCGCCAAGGAGGAACAGGCAGTCTGGCTCTGCAAACGGAGGCGAGTCAGCTTTTGAAGTGGGCAGAGCGCAATCTGTTAGCTCTTTCCGCTCAGCATGTCGCAGGAGTGGAAAATGTGGAAGCGGATTTTCTAAGTCGTCGCAGAGTAGACCCAGGAGAGTGGCAGCTTCACCCGGAAGTATTTGCGTTGTTGGTGCAACGATGGGGGATTCCCCTAATGGACCTGATGGCAACTTTCGAGTCGGCGCAGGTGTCACGTTTTTTCAGCCGAAGACTGGAACGAATGTCCGAAGGCCTCGATGCCTTAGCACAGATATGGCCGGAAGACGGTCTCCTTTACGTGTTTCCTCCGTGGACTCTGATAGGGCGTGTACTTCAATGGGTGGAGCGACATCGAGGTCGGGTGTTGCTAATAGCGCCCGATTGGCCTCAAAGACCTTGGTATGCGGACCTAGTGCGTCTGCTAGTGGACATGCCATGGAGGATTCCATTTCGAGAGGATCTTTTACAGCAAGGTCCATTACGCATGCCCCAGGTGGCTCGATTCTCGCTTACGGCTTGGCTCTTGAAAGGGCTAGGATGACTGCCAAGGGCTATTCGTCGGCGGTCATCTCTACTTTGCTGAAGGCACGAAGACGTTCAACCTCGCTGGCGTACATGAGTGTGGAGAATTTTTGAGGCATGGTGTGCCAAACGAATCTTAGGCCGTTAGGGGCCTCGGTGCCGCAGATTCTTTCTTTTTTACAAGATGATGTGGAAAGGGGTCTAGCGGCTTGTTCTTTGAGAGTGCAACTGGCAGCTATCTCATGTTATTGTGGTAGGATTCAGGGTCAGCTATTAGGTTCTCACGTAGACATTCGTAGATTTTTAAGAGCCGATTGCTTATGCGGCCTCCTAAACGTAATTTAATGCCTTTATTGGATTTAAATTTGGTTTTAGAGTCTCTAATGGGTCCACCTTTTGAGCCATTGAGAGTTTCGTCATTGAAGGATTTAACGTTGAAAACGGTTTTTCTCGTGGCAATCTGTTCTGCTAGAAGAATTTCAGAGTTGCAGGCTTTATCTTGTAAAGAGCCATATTTATCATTTTTTAATCACAAGGTTGTATTACGTACAGTGCCAACATTCTTACCGAAAGTGGTTTCAGTGTTTCATGTCAATCAGGTGATCTCACTGCCTGTATTTTCAAAGAGCCAGAAAGATAAGTCAGGTCGTAGATTGCATCTTCTGTATGTTCGTAGAGTGTTGAAGTGGTATCTCCGCAGAACCGCTACTTTCAGGAAATCTGATAGATTGTTTGTGTCCTTTGGATGTCCTCGTAAAGGAGAAGCGGCGGCAAAGTCTTCTATTTCTAGATGGCTAAAAGAAGTGATGTGTGCGGAATACGGATCAGTTTAAGAGTCTGTTTTGGGAGTGTTGTGTTCTTAACAGTATTAAGAAGAAAGTTTTATACCTGCTTCAGTGCAACGGTCAAGATAAGAAAGAAATCTTTAATAAAGCGAGCAAAGTGGCACATTATTTTTTATATAGAGCAGGTTATTTAACTTGATCAATGTTAACTACCGTTGGTGGTCGTTGATGTTATCTGGTTTCTATCCCTTTCAGTTTGACCTTTGAGTCTTTTGGATTGAAGCTTGAGAGTTCTGAGACCATCTGGTAGAAATTTGATACAGTTAAGATAACAAAATTGAAGTAATTTCTCCCAAACAGCGTTTGATGTGGATGTATTTCCCTTTTTGTTATATTTAACGCAGAATTTTTTGATTGTTAAAAGAAGTGATAGCATCGGCATACCTTCTTAAAGGAAAGGCGGTTCCGGTGGGTCTTCAAGCCCACTCAACCAGAGCGCACGCAGCGTCTTGGGCGGAGGTTAGTTTAGTTCCAGTAGGAGATATTTGTAGAGTGGCTACATGGTCGTCTTTACATTCTTTTGCTAAGCAAGGAGTCTGCTGTCTTGGTACATGTCGGTACCAATGACATAGGAAAATGTGGTAGGGAGGTTCTGGAGGCAAAATTTAGGCTTTTAGGTAGGAAGTTGAAATCCAGAACTTCCAGGGTAGCATTCTCCGAAATGCTTCCTGTTCCGCGCGCAGGACCCAAAAGGCAGGCAGAGCTCCGGAGTCTCAATGCGTGGATGAGACAATGGTGCAGAGATGAGGGTTTTGCATTTGTTAGGAACTGGGGAACATTCTGGGGAAAGGAGGGGCTCTTCCGAAGGGATGGGCTTCACCTTAACCGGGATGGAACCAGGCTGCTGGCATTAACCTTTAAAAAGGAGATAGAGCAGCTTTTAAACTAGATATTAGGGGAAAGCCGACAGTCGCCCAAGAGCAGATGGTTCGGAAGAATGTATCCTTGAAGGATACTACCAAAAGCAGAGAGGTTCCACAAAAGAGTAAAGTAGCCCAAATGCCCTCAAGTATGGAGCAGACAGAGCTTAAAGATCCCAATTTACCCATGTCTAACAATAGCCAAATTAACATGAACAAAATACATTCTCTAAAATGCTTGTATGCAAATGCTAGAAGTCTAAACAATAAGATGGGAGAGTTAGAATATATAGCACTAAATTAAATGTTAGATATGATTGGAATATCAGAGACATGGTGGAAGGAGGACAACCAGTGGGACACTGTGATACCTGGGTACAAACTATATCGTAATGATAGAGCTGATCAAATTGGTCGAGGGGTTGCGCTCTATGTTAGAGAGGGCATTGACTCAGAAAGGATTAAAGTTTTGCAGGAAACAAAATCTGCTGTAGAATCTGTATGGATTGAAATTCCATATAAAAGGGGGAAGGCAATGGCAGTGGGGGTGTACTATCGAGCGCCTGGCCAGAATGACCAAATGGATGATGAAATGCTCAAAGAAATCAAGGAAGCTAAGAAACGTTACAGTGCAGTAATAATAATGGATGATTTCAATTACCCTGGTATCGACTGGGTCAGTGTCACGTCAGGGCATGCTAGGGAGATAAAGTTCCTGGATGAAATAAATGACTGCTTCTTGGAGCAGCTGGTTCATGAACCGACCAGAGGGGAAGCCATATTAGACCTAGTCCTTAGTGGAACACCAGATCTAGTGCAAGAGATAAGGGTGTTGGGGCCACTTGGCAATAGTGATCATAGCATGATCGCCTTTGATTTAATTAGTGGAGGAGGGATAGTAAGGAAATCCACAGTACTACCTTTTAACTTTCGAAAGGGAGACTATGATAAAATGAGGAAAACAGTTAAGAAAAAACTAAAAGGAGCAGTTGCAAAGGTTAAAGACGTACATCAAGCTTGGGTGTTGTTGAAAAATACTATCTTGGAAGCCCAGACCAGCTGTATTCCACGCTTTAAGAAAAGTGGAAGGAAGTCCAAAAAACTGCCAAACGACGAAACCTGGAAACAGCACAAGCACTGGCAAGTCAAATGCAAGGCATTGATAAAGCAGGCAAAGAGAGAATTTGAGAAGAAGCTTGCTGCGGAAGCAAAAGCGCGAAATAAAGACCTTTTCAAGTACATTCGTAGCAAAAAAACCTGTGAGAGAGTCAGTTGGTCCATTAGATGATAAAGGGGTTAAAGGAGCACTAAGAGGCGACAAGGCGATAGCGGAGAGACTGAATGAATTCTTTGCTTCGGTCTTTACTGAGGAAGATGTAGGGATGTTACCCATGACGGAAGTGGTATTTAAAGGTGTGGAAGAATTGAAGGAAATATCGATACATCGGGAAGATGTCTTACAACTATTAGATAAACTGAAGAGTAGCAAATCACCTGGGCCGGATGGTATACATCCAAGGGTGTTGAAAGAACTGAAATATGAGATTGCAGACCTGCTATCAGTAATCTGTGAACTATCATTAAAATCATCTCTAATACCTGAAGATTGGAGGATCGCCAATGTAACACCAATTTTTAAAAAGGGTTCCAGGGGTGATCCGGGAAACTACAGACCGGTGAGCCTGACGTCAGTACTGGGAAAAATGGTAGAAACCATCATAAAGAATAAAATTACTCAGCATGTAGATAGTCACAACCTAATGGGAGACAGCCAACATGGCTTTAGACAAGGAAGATCTTGTCTTACTAATCTGTTATGTTTTTTTGAAGGAGTGAATAAACAGGTGGACAAAGGTGAGTCGGTTTATATTGTGTATCTGGACTTTCAGAAAGCCTTTGACAAGGTCCCTCATCAGAGACTTTTGGCAAAACTAAAGAGTCATGGGATAGGAGGCAGTGTACTATTGTGGATCAGGAACTGGTTAAAAGATAGAAAGCAGAGGGTAGGGCTAAATGGCCAATTTTCCCAATGGAGAAAGGTGAATAGTGGTGTACCCCAGGGATCTGTGCTGGGTCCGCTGCTTTTTGACATATTCATAAATGACCTGGAAAGTGGAATAACGAGTGAGGTTATCAAATTTGCAGATGACACAAAACTATTTAAAGTTGTTAAAACCGAAGAGGATTGTGAAAAATTGCAAGAGGATCTTGATAAATTGGAAGACTGGGCATCAAAATGGCAGATGAAATTTAATGTGGACAAGTGCAAGGTTATGCACCTAGGGAAGAACAACCCAAACTATGGTTACACGATGCAAGGTTCCACATTAGGAACCACCACCCAGGAAAAAGATTTAGGCGTCATTGTGGATACCATGTTAAAACCCTCGGCCCAGTGTGCAGCGGCGGCCAAGAGAGCAAATAGAATGCTAGGTATGATAAGGAAAGGAATGGAAAATAAAACAAAAGATATTATAATGCCTCTATATCGTTCCATGGTGAGACCGCACCTTGAATATTGTGTGCAATTCTGGTCGCCGTATCTTAAAAAGGATATAGCGATTTTAGAAAAGGTTCAGAGAAGAGCCACCAAAATGGTAAAGGGGATGGAAGGATACTCCTATGAAGAAAGGCTAAAAAGGTTAGGGCTCTTTAAACTGGAAAAGAGACGGCTGAGGGGAGATATGATAGAAGTCTATAAATTAATGAACGGAATGGAACGGGTAAACGTAGATCGATTGTTTACGTTATCAGAATATAGAAAGACTAGGGGACATGCAATGAAGCTACAGGGTAAACTATTTAAGACTAATAAAAGAAAATATTTTTTCACTCAACGTGTAATCAAACTCTGGAATTTGTTACCGGAGGATGTAGTAAAGGCTGTTAGTGTAGCTGGGTTTAAAAAAGGTTTGGACAAGTTCCTGGAGGAAAGGTCCATAAACCATTATTAAGAAGTGACCGAAGATATCAATGCTTGACCAGTAGAAGCATTGTGGAACTTGTGTCTCTTGGGGAAACTGCTAGGTACATATGACCTAGTTTGGCCACTGTTGGAAACAGAATACTGGGCTTGATGGACCTTGGTCTGACCCAGTATGGCATATCTTATGTTCTTATGTTCACTATCGGTTAGATGTGCAGGAAGCAGAAGATGGGCATTTTGGTTCAGTGGTTCTTCAGGCTGGCCTTGCGGGTCCCTCCCATTAAGATTAACTGCTCTGTTACATCCTCTAAGGTTCCGGGACTGGACTAGAGGGACGCAAAGGAAGACAAAATTAGACTTACCTGCTAAGTCTAGTCTAGTCCAGTCCCGGATCCCTCCCAGTGTATTTCAAAGGGGGTTTTCATCAGCCTGAGTCTTTTTATTAAGTTGTTAGGAATTTAATTTTAAAGCTTTTAAAATTTTGCAAACATTTACATATAGTTCAATGTTTCAGGATATTTTGTGGCAGCAGTGCTTTGTAAGCATGCAAAAAAAAAAAAATTATATATTTACGGTTTGTTTAAAGGTATTTTTTTGCCTATTAATATATTTTATTATCTACTTATTTGTTGCTCTGCTTAGTCTGCTTTGTCAATAGGTACTGTTGAAAGGGGCGGAGTTAGCCTACTTGTATCTGTGGCATCAGAAAAAGATGACATCATTCAGTCTCCAAGGTTGCTGGAAGGCATTCTAAACTCTAAGGTTCCGGGACTGGACTAGAGTTCCTTAAGGAACAACAATTAGCAGGTAAGTCTAATTTCGTCTTTAGGTTCCTGAGGTCTAAGATGGATCTGTACCCTCCATTTTTCTTTGATATGAGAAAGTAAGGAGAATAGAATTCCATCCTCTTTTGGGATGTTGGAACCTCTTCTATGGCACGCTCTGACAGAAGACAGTTGATCTCTTGCTGCAGGAGAGCAGTGAGTGTGGTTGAGAATGATATTCCCCCACCAGAGTGGAGAGGAGGGGACTTTGCAGATGAGGTTTGTACCCCTCTCACACTACAGTTAGGTGATAAGATGCCACCTGTGGCATAATGGCAAAGTCTGCCTGCTATGTGGAGGGAGTGGGGGTTCTCTAGAGGCAGGGTGGCTATATTTTCTAGGAAGGAGTAAAAAAACAGGCGCAGAATGGGTCTGCACAGCTGATTGGGGTTTAGGAGCCTGTGTCGTCTTCTGTTGCTGAGGAAGCTGTTGCTTTCTCTGGGTACCCTTGAGGTTGGTATTGAGAAGCTGGGGGGTAAGCAGAGTACAATTTCTTCTTCTTACCATAGAAAGGCTTATTTGCTGCTGCCTTCTTCTTGGCAGGGTTGGCAGTAGCTTTGGAAAGCCTATTGAGGGTAGTATTCTCAGAATCTAACTGAGAGGCCTTATCTTGCCAATCCTTTCTAAACAGGTTCTCACCAGTACAGGGAATATTACCCAGCTTATCTTGTACCCACTGTTCAAGGTCTGATGCTTGGAGCCAAGCAATCCTATGTGCACCTATACAGATAGAAGCTGCTCTGCTAGTGCATTCAAAACAGTCAAAGAGATGCCCTGTTAACAAATTTAGAAACATTTTGGGCATGTTTGACCAATGTAAGGTAGTCTGCCCTCTTATCATCCGGGAGAAGAGGAGACATTGATTCCAGATCCCTAGTTACTTCCCTAAGGAACATACCCATATACAGTATGTATGAACTTATCTGGGCTGAGAGCATGGAGGCCTGAAAACAAATGCCCAAAGGCATCAAAGGTTCTCGATTCTCTGCCCAGGGGATTGGACGAGTGTGTCTTAGAACTTTTAATTCAATGCACAGCTGATTCCACTACCATTGTGTGGTGTGGAAGCTGTGTTTTTTGGAATCCGGGGCTTTTTGGTACTTGATACATGGTATCAGGTATGGGGAGAAATGGTGAGGGGCGTTTCCCACGTCCGGAGCATAAGATCCTGTAGTATACAGTGAATAAGCAGAGTAGTCACCTCTTTAGAAGCTGTAGGATATTGGAGAATGTCCAACTCCTCTGCTCTGGATTCTTTCTCTGATGTAGGAGTAATGGATAGCCCCCTTGCCATATCTTTGATAAACTCTTGGAAAGACACATCTTTGGGAGGGGATATGCGCCATTGCGGCGACGGTGAAAGTTCCTCTGGAAGACTGCCATCTCTTGGGTACTGATCAATTCATCATTTAAAAAATCAGAATCTGTTGAATCAAAGTATTGCCGGGAGCGATGCCCCTGTTCTTGCAAGGTCCGGTACTGATCGATATCATATCTGTATCGGCTCAAGAGACTTGCCGTACCGGTATCTTGGAACCGGGAACGGACTCAAGAGCTGGTATGGGCAGAAGCGGGCTGAGTGGCATGAAACCCGATGCAGACTGCATGGGCACTGTGGACGGTACCCATACCGACGATACCGCCGGTAATGACTTGACCGGTACTGATGCCGCTAACAGAGCCGCTAGACTCCGCTCAATGGCCACCATAGGCTGATCCCTAGGGCTTGCCAATGTATGGGTATTGGTACCAGAAGCATGGGCTACCGTTCCAGAGCATGGAACCGGAGGCTCTCCTGAGGTGGCGGCCTCGGGAGCATCCTGGACCCCTTTTGCAGCTTTGGAGGGGAGGTCCTCCTGCCAGGGTAGTCTGGCCGGTCAATCCACCTCCAGAGCAAAGCTCGAGGCATCTCTATGTTTAGATAGAGATCTACCCTTGGGAGGACAGCCTGTCTTGTGTTTCGATACCTGAGATCCAGGTGAGGAAGACAATGCCCTTGATGACATCTAAGCGAGTGAAACCACATCTGAGGCAAAAAGGGAGCCGAGATTTGCGGACCAATTCTGTAGGCCTCTCTGTCATCTTCTTGCATAAGGGACATTCAGATGGCTGGTGATCTGGGCTGAGGCATTTAAGACACCAGTCATGGGTATCAGTAGCCAGTAGACTAGATGGAAGGCCTAGGCCTAAGATGGCCTTGATGCACCTAAAAGAACTAAAGTTCTTTCTTTCTTTCAAAAAAAAAAAAAAAAGTCAAAGATATCAGTTCCAGCATCGACGGGAAGGCAGACACAACCACAAAAAATAATAATGAAGAAGAGATTTTTTGCGGTGACAGGATTTGCTTCCTGCTGGCGCTGTGGAAAACGAAGAACTGAGGAGGGAGAGGCAGAAAGGCAGCAGTGCAGGCGCAGTGAGATGCTCCTAAAAGCTTTCCTATCGGATGCTGGGGAGTGTTCCCGCGCGAACTCTGTCGGTACCGACATCACCTATATGTGAAGACTACATTCCTGCTTGTTCCTGGAGATGAAAATCTCCTTATCGTCCCTCAGTCCAGTCCAGATGTGTGGGTTTTTGCTTTCCTACTAGCAGATAAGAGACTGAGAACCACTGGTTTAATGATGTCATCACCCTATAAGGGTTCTGTGCAGTCCACGGATCACCGGTATTTCTCAGTCTCAAACAGATGGAAGGTGCTTGAAATCCATACAGTCTGTGACCGGACTGAAGAGACTTAAAAAATGAATCAATGATATGAAAGTGGATCAGAGGGCATAGTGCAGCTGTGACCAGCTAAAGGGCCCTGAGGTGCAAAACCTGGTAGCACCAGGTCCCTTCTCCACTCACCTCCAGTCTTGCTCCTTGACAAGGGGCTTAGAGGAGTTCTTTGGCTTTTGTTGGGAGCATTTTCCCTACCTTCTCCCTGACCCTTGGGTGGGGGAAGGGGGTAGGAGAGGCTTTTTATTGGGCCAGGTGCAGCTGGCTAAGTTTCAAAAGAAGAAAAAAGAGGCAAGCAATGTTTAAGGCCATGATGGTTTGTTGGAGCATGTGAGTGGTTTATGATTTATAAAAATATTTCTATACTGCCCTTTGGGACAATAGAACGGTTTACATAAAAGCAAGCAGAAAGGAACTCCAACTAAAACGAGGTATAGAGATAGTAAAGCCATACAAACAAAAGAGCGCAGGCTGGCAATTCAGTAGACCCCTGAAATCACTCTGTCAATGCTAAAGATTTTTTGGTAAAGGTGTGTTTTTTAAACCAACCTTAAATTTCAGAAATGAGAATTCTTGGTGGATATCTGGAGAGAGATCATTCCTTCACGATCTTCAAGAACTAGAACACAAAAACAGAATGCAGATTGTCTCATGAATTCATGTTTAGCATGTGGTGGAAAACGATGGTTGACATCAATGGAATGAAGGGTATGATGGTGAACAGTATGAAGAATAACAACAAAGAAAGATATGTGGGAATGGCAATGTATAGGGTTTTATATACAAGAGTAAGAATTTTATGCTTAATACGGAAGGGGATAGGAAGCCAATGGAAGTGGATTAAAAGTGGTGTAACATGGTCATATTTGGATACCTGAGCACGTATTCTAACAGTGGTGTTTTTAACAGTTCTAATCTTTTAATTTCATAGGGAAGCCAGCATATAAAACATTGTGGTAGCTCAGTTTGGAAGTGATGAAACTGAGAACCAATGTGGTTACTGCAGGTAAGAGTGAGGAAAGAGCGGATAGCTCTAATCTGACGTATGAGTAATATTAACTTTTAACAATGAAGCTAATATGGTCATGAAAAGAGAGCTCTGAGTCTAGAGTAATGCCAAGATATTTGAAAGAAGGAGAAAGGGTGAGAGGCTTATTGTCTAATAATGGAACAACAGTTGGGAGTCTTAGAGCGTCCCATGAGTCAGGTAGCAGATATTTTTTTGAGCATGAACAAATTGAATCTTAACCAGGATGCTATTCTAGAGAGGCAGTTGTTCATGGGAGTCAGGTTGGGTTAACTGGGTGGGTGTGAAGGATAAGACTACCATCATCTGCCTAACAATAAGCTGTTATACCGTAATCTTGGATGACAGTAGTGAGAGGGGTAATGAAGATATAAGATATGCCAAACTGGGTCAGACCAAGGTCCATCAAGCCCAGTATCCTGCTTCCAACAGTGGCCAATCTAGGTCATAAGTACCTAGCAGTCTCCCCAAAAGACACAGGTTCCTCAATGCTTGTATTGGGTCAAGCAGTGATATCCAGGGTCCCTTTTAATAATGGTTTATGGACCTTTCCTTCAGGAACTTGTCCAAACCTTTTTTAAACCCAGCTACACTAGCAGCTTTTACTACATCCTCCGGTAACAAATTCCAGAGTATGATTACACAGAGTGAAAAAATTATTTTCTTTTATTAGTCTTAAATAGGTTACCCTGTAGCTTCATTGCATGTCCCCTAGTCTTTTTATATTCTGACAACGTAAACAATCCATCTACGTTTACCCGTTCCACTCCATTCATTAATTTATAGACCTCTACCATATCTCCCCTCAGCCATCTCTTTTCCAGGTTGAAGAGCCCCATCCTTCTTAGCCTCTCTTCATAGGAGTATCCTCCCATACCCTCTACCATTTTGGTGGCTCTATTCTACACTTTTTCTAATAACGCTATATCCTTTTTAAGATACGGCGACCAGAATTGCACACAATATTCAAGATGCGGTCATACCATGGAACGATAGAGGCATTATAATATCATTTGTTTTATTTTCCATTCCTTTCCTTATGATACCTAGCATTTTATTTACTCTCTTTGCCGCTGCTGCACACTGGGTGGAGGGTTTCAACATGTTATCCACAATGACGCCTAAATCTTTTTCTTGGGTAGTGGTTCCCATTGTGGAACTTTGCATTGTGTAACCATAGTTTGGTTT
Organism: Ichthyophis bannanicus; assembly: GCA_033557465.1. NCBI lineage: Eukaryota > Metazoa > Chordata > Amphibia > Gymnophiona > Ichthyophiidae > Ichthyophis > Ichthyophis bannanicus. The sequence continues at coordinate 93,312,802 of CM066048.1, read as the reverse complement.
GTTCTTTCCTAGGTTGTAAACGGGGGCGCTGGTCGTGAATGTCCACAGTCTTGGCAAAGGCAAAATATTATTATGACTTGCAAAGGAGTGTGGGGGTTGTAGTTCATTCATACCAGAATCAGCCGTTCACAAAATAATGAGTTGTGATGCTCAAGTGTAAGCAAAGAAAAACAGATTTTATTCATGGGGTTAATTCTCCCACACAGATTTACTTGGTAACACAAAAGGACACTTGCTTCAAGTATTGTACTCAGGAAAAACAAAACATGTTATAAGGTAACTGAACTTCTTAAGCAATAAATCAATAAAGACCTTGATGGGAAACAGAAAAGGTCTTTTTGATGGCTCCTGCTAATGACATTCTTAGCAGTGCTCCAAAAGGCAAAAACAAACCCAAAAGTAACAAAAAAAACTGTTCTTTATCAAGGATAACTTTCTTCTATTCACACACCCAAAGAAGAAGTTTCCTTCTAGAGCTCATGTGCACTTGTGCCTGGATCAATTACAAATTAGCCAGCTGCAAACCCCTTTGCTGGTTCACTCTCTCTACGTGGCTCAACCCTACCCTAAAGCTTTCTTGCAGAGACTTTTCTGGGTAGATAAAAGAACAAGTTACAGTTCCTTTTGGTGGTTGTTGTATTAGTGAGAAACTACTTTAAAACAGCAGCCTAGACAGAGAGCAGTCCATGTATTCCAACTGATCATTTGATATATCTCCTTCTTCCTCAAATATCATGGAATCAATATCATGGTCTGGCTCAGAGGAATTCCTTAATTGATCACTCTCAGGATAATATTTGTTGCCCTGCTGTCTTCCAGATGAAGAGCTAGGGCATAGATCAAAGTTCATACCTGAGCTTCCCTTGCTGTTAGGTTTCCTTTCCTGGTATCCTGGCCAGTAAGTAGTCCAGCTTTTATGTCCAGCCTTCCAATCAAGATCCCTGGACACTGGGTCTCTCTTCACATACCTTCTTGCACCGGTCTTAGGGCCCCTTCCAAATGCAGCCGTCTCCCTCAAAGGTGCCGTTTGGAAGTTCCTGGCTCTATAACCCCAATCCTCTGGCTTCCTCCAGTCTAATGGATTATGCTTGCCTCTGGAATCACTCCTAACACACGTACTGCTGTGGGCTCCTTCTTTAGACCTCCAAGATGTCTTTCTGGTCTTCCTTCTGCGTTGCTTCTGCTATTGTAGTCCTCTCTCTTCTTTCTCCAATGGCTTCTGCTTCTGTTCCTCTTTGTTCTGTTTCTCCCTATTCTGTCTCTGTGTAGAATATCTTTTACTTTTAAAGTGCTTAGAGGGACACTCCACCCTAGCACAGTCCAGGTGTGCTGAATCAAGCCCTGCCCTTGGAGATGAGTGATTGGGGATTACCTCATAGCTCTCCTGATTGAACACACGTTTCCCCACTTCAGCCCTTCTAGAGGCTGTTTGAAACCTGGTGCATTCTGGGACTGGTAGTCTTTTATGAAAACATTCTGTTTTAGTATTTCTACCAGCCAAGACAGGTTGCTTGTTCAGAGCCAATTCACCTCTTTTATAGCTCCCTCCTGAACTATGATAAGCTTCCTTATCACAAGGTGCATAACTTTGCACTTGTCCACATTAAATTTCATCTGCCATTTGGATGTCCAGTCTTCCAATTTATCAAGATCCTCTTGCAATTTTCCACAATCCTCTTGGGTTTTAACAACTTTAAATAGTTTTGTGTCATCTGCAAATTTGATAACCTCACTCGTTATTCCCTTTCCCAGGTCATTTATGAATATGTAAAAAAGCTGCTTACTCAGCAGCGATCCCTGGGGTACACTATTATTCACCTTTCTCCATTGGGGAAAATTGGCCATTTAGCCCTACCCTCTGCTTTCTATCTTTTAACCAGTTCCTGATCCACAATAGTACACTGCCTCCTATCCCATGACTCTTTAGTTTTGCCAGAAGTCTCTGATGAGGGACCTTGTCAAAGGCTTTCTGAAAGTCCAAATACACTGTATCAACCGACTCACCTTTGTCTACTTGTTTATTCACACTTTCAAAAAAACATAACAGATTAGTAAGACAAGCTCTTCCTTGTCTAAAGCCATGTTGGCTGTCTCCCATTAAGCCATGACTGAGTAATTTTGTTCTTTATAATGTTTCTACCATTTTTCCCGGTACTGACGTCAGGCTCACTGGTCTGTAGTTTCCTGGATCACCCCTGGAACCCTTTTTAAAAATTGGCATTATAATGGCGAGCCTACAATCTTCAGGTATTAGATGATTTTAATGATAGTTCACAGATTACTAATAGCAGGTCTGCAATCTCATATTTCAGTTCTTTCAACACCCTTGGATGTATACCATCCGGTCCAGGTGATTTGCTACTCTTCAGTTTATCAAATAGTTGTAATACATCTTCCTGGTGTATCAATATTTCTTTCAATTTCTCTGCAGTATCACCTTTAAATACCACTTCAGTCATGGGTAACATCTCTACATCATCCTCAGTAAAGACCGAAGCAAAGAATTCATTCAATCTCTCTGCTATAGCCTTGTCCCCTCTTACTGCCCCTTTTACCCCTCTATCATCTAATGGTCCAACTGACTCTCCCACAGGTTTTTTGCTATGAATGTACTTGAAAAAGTCTTTATTACGCATTTTTGTTCCACAGCAAGTTTCTTCTCAAATTCTCTTTGCCTGCCTTATCGATGCCTTGCATTTAACTTGTCGGTGCTTGTGCTGTTTCCAGTTTTTGTCATTTGGCTCTTTTTTCCATTTCCTAAAAGATGTTTTTTTTGGCAACAGCAGCCTCTCTGACCTCACCTTTAAACCATGCTGGCAGTTTTTTGGACTTCCTTTCACTTTTCTTAAAGCGTGGAATACAGCTGGTCTGGGCTTCCAAGATACTATTTTTAAACAACACCCCAGCTTGATTTAAGTCTTCGACCTTTGCAACTGCTATTTTCCTCATTTTATCATAGTCTCCCTTTTGAAAGTTAAAAGGTAGTACTGTGGATTTCCTTACCATCCCTCCTTCATTAATTAAATCAAACATAATCATGCTATGATCACTATTGCCAAGTGGCCCCAACACCCTTGCACCAGATCTGGTGTTCCACTAAGGACTAAGTCCAAAATGGCTTCCCTCTGGTTGGTTCATGAACCAGCTGCTCCAAGAAGCAGTCATTTATTTCATCTTGAAACTTTATCTCCCTAGCATGTCCTGCCATGACACTGATCCAATACCGGGGTCATTGAAATCACCCATTATTATTACTGTTCTGTAACTTTTGTTAGCTTCCCTGATTTCTTTGAGCATTTCATCATCCATTTGTTCATTCTGGCCAGGCGGTCGATAATACAACCCCACTGCCATCACCTTCCCCCTTTTACATGGAATTTCAATCCATTAAAAAGTAGCAGTGCAAGCACAAAACCCTGAGGAATACACCATAAGTGAGAGGATATGAATTTGAGATGGTAGATCTAAAAGAGAGAGTTCTCTAGTGGTTTTATTCTTTTCTATCTCACAGGCTAATGTCAAATAGTCGAGAACAAAGAATAGAGTGATCAATTAAATCAAAGGCTAAAACAGATAAGAGAGAAAACAGCAAGAGTGATAAGAACTCCGAACATTGCTAAGTAAAAAAGTAAGGATTGTTGCCATGCTATGACTAGGGCAGAATCCTGAGGGGATGTAGTATATTAGCTTCCTCCAGATTCCTCCATTTTGATTCAAGGATAAAGCGGGATATAAATAATTTTAAATAAATAAATAACAGAGCTAGCCGCAAATGCTGAGAATCAGTGCATCCTGACGCATTTAGTGGCCTGGAGGATCAAATTTCTTTGGGCATGCAGGAGTTTAGGAGAACCATAGCAGTGAGACAAGCAGCAGCAAGCAGATAGCATGCAAGTGCAGAAATGCTGATTCTGGTCGGAAAATTTGCCATTTTGTCCAACCTGCATGTACTTCCCCTGATATGGAGGACCCTCTGCCATTGCTTCCAGTTGAGTCTCAGGCTGAAGTACTGTTTTAGTCAGTTTCTTTTCCTGCTGCATCAGGCCTTTCTACTTTAAAGAAGGACTGTGTAGGGGCCTGGGGATAGAGGTCCAGGCACAACCAAGAGAGCATGAAAGGCTCCCGGGAAGGACTTGAGTGTCCATTTTTCCCTGGTGTCAGGTGAATCTTTCCATGTCTTGGACAAGTCCTCTGGGCTGAAGGATTCACTGCCAGAGGGGGAGATCGCTTTGGGTGAAGACCCATTAGTGATGTACATTTTTCACAGGGAAATGTTGTCCTCTTTTTTTCCCAGTCTCAGGTGGCCTTGAGCATTTTGGAGATGCAGCCACCTGAGACAGCGAGCAAGGGGGAGGATCCTCTGTCCAAAAGTATTTTGAAGCCTGCAAAGGTCTTGCTGATCCACTGGCCAGGCTTAAAAGTCTCTCCTGGAGCTGGGTAACTTGGCAGCTCTGGAGTGGGATGTTACAAACTCCACCTCCCCATGCCCAAATTCAGGGGGAAGGGGAGCATTTGGTAGATTCCTTCACCGAGGCATTCAGGGGATATGGTGACAGTAGCATTGGGCTACCTCAGACACAGGTCTATGAGTTGTGAATCTTTATCCTTTGGCATGTGAGGAAAAAGACTGCACACAGCTGCCCATAGTGGCTGCCATCATCATAGCAGTTACAAAGATAATGACCATCCCAATTGAGGGTGATGCAGCGTTGGAAGGTAGGGAGGCTTTCTGAAGCAGTCTTCTGCATTCCATAATAACCTTGGCCAGTCTGGAACCACCAGAGTCTCCAATTCCAGATGACTCTAACTGCTGGCACCATGTACACACTAAGGACTACAGAAGAGAACTCTCAAGCGAACAAACCCCCCCCCGCTTGAGCACATGTATCTAGATTTTCTTCTGAATATCCTTCCAGCGACCTCCTAAAAAAAAAAAAGCTCTAGCTACTTTGGAATTCTTAGCTGTTCCTATAAGATTCCTGGCTGGAAGCCCCCCAATGTTCTACAATATGCATGGACACTGAATCCTCCCAGGCACCACTCTCTGGAATCCTCCACATTCTGGTTTAAGAAGCCTACCTTTAATGTTTCCTTTGCCCACTTCATGATCCTCTTAAACTCTGTCATATGATTCTCTGCCCAGCTAAGCAGATGGGCTGCTTCTTCGACCAATACCGCTTGGCTTCAGTCTAAGGGAAGAAAGGTTTGCAATGATAGGCTAACCATGCTGGCTCCCAACAAGCTGATAGCCTACTGTGCCTCATTCAGGGACCAATGGCCTGAGCTGACCTGGACTGATAATGGGCTTCCCAGTGAAATGTCCAGGACAACTTGGCCTTGTTTAACCACAAGGAGAGGCTGCACCTGCCTAATAATATATGACTTATCGGGGCAAATATGAGCTCTCGCCCCAAAACCAAATCTACAGTTACCATGGAGCCTCAGACCTGCAAAACGAAAAAATAAAACACAAACCCATGGATGCCGAAGCAGGCTTCAATCTAGGACTGCTACTTCTGGCTCCTGCCCTCAACTGTATTGCCTAGGATTCTATTAAATTCAAGATCATTCAACCACTCATGCATGGTATTTAATATGACAATTAGCTAGACAATATAACAATGTTACAAGGACAACACACAGAACAATCAATTCATCATCAGAACTTTCTGACATCATCACCCCCTTTACCATCAGCTGGGAGAGCACAGCAAAGGCTAGAGAAAAAGTCTGGGATTCCTCACACATTGGCATGCGCCCAGCCAAGCAGATATCAGCTCTCTCTGTGTTCTGGATTTTCTCTATATATATATATTTAATTTATTTTTATTTAAAGGGTATTTATATCCCACCTTATCCTTCAATCAAAGCGGTGTACACAGCAATCAATTTAAATTGGCATTTGTGTTCACATGTATTCTTATACTGTACAGTGAATGTGTGTGAGTGTGGTAGGTTGACTGGAGTGTGCTAATTACAGCATGAACTTTTATACAGTGTTATGTGCAATGAGCATGCAGGTAAGTCATTAGTCCGGGGTTGGTGATCCCACTATGTGTTCAGGCCGTAGTGCTTCATGAAGAGCTAAGTCTTTAGTTGCTTTCGAAAGTTCTTAGTGTCGTCTCTCGATCGAAGTTCATCGGGGAGTGCGTTCCACATTATAGGTGCCGCCATTGATAGTGCTCTTTGTGCAGTAGACTTGCGCACCTTTGTGTAGTCTTTTGGAGTGTTGATTGTGTCTGATGTGGCTCTCCTCCTAGGTCTTGCGCTGGTGTCGGGTTGTATGAGAGGTTGGAGGCTGAGTTCCTGTGTTTGATTCTGAATATGTTTAGGATTGCTTTGTATTTGATGCGGGAGCTGATTGGGAGCCAGTGGAGGTCTTTTAGTATGGGGGTGATGTGGTCTTATTTTGATGATCCGGATATTATTTGTGCCGCCGTATTTTGGGCCATTTGTAGTGGTTTAGGCATGCCGATATAGATTGGGTTGCAGAAGTCAAGGATGGGAGTTATTAGGGCTTGACAGACTGTGTGGAAATGATCACGCGTGAGGAGGGGCTTGAGGCGTCTGATTATTCTCATCTTGAAGTATGAGTTTTTGGTAGTCCTGCTGATGTGTGACTGTAGGTTTAGCTCTCTGTCGAGCGTCACTCCGAGGTATTTCACTTCCTGTTTTAAAGATATTGCTGTGTGTTGCAGCTGGACCACATGACTCCTCACATGAGCTTTTCTCTACAGCTCAACAGTAATTTGACCAGTCCTTCTCCAGCCTTTGTTGGTTCTCCGAGTTAATAAACATTCAGGTCTGCTACAGTACCTCTCCAGCCTTTGTTTGTTTAGTCCTTCTCCAGCCCCTCTCTGTTCTCCGAGTCAATAAACAATTCTGGTCTGCCACTCCTTACAGCTTTGGTCTCCGGGCTAGTAAGCTAGAAAACAGCTGGCTCAGCATGATTTCTCACATGCAGGATGGCTCAAAAGTTCAATATTCCTTGCTGATCCAAATAAATTTTTAATCAGTAATACATCAACCTATAATCTGTTCACTGCAATAGATGCAGAGAGAATATATGATCATAACAAACCCAATAACATCATGACAATAGAGCAATAAGAGGAGAGCATATGGAACCAAAGACCAGTTATTGTTGAATAAGGCCATCATAGCCAGCGCTCAGAAAAGCAGAAATCTAGTATAGCATGGATTGATTATAAGAAACCTTTTGACAGCCTCCCACACTGTTGGATAATAAATTGCCTTGAAATGTATAAAATGAATCCTGGTTTGACAGAGTACATTCATCATGACAATGTGGCAAACCACACTCTTTTTGAAGTATGAAAATGGTCAGTACTTCATTCCTAACATCAAGATCCAATGACCAATATTTTAGGGAGATTCCCTGTCACCACTTCTGTTTTGTATGATGCTGAATCAAATAAGTAATCTCATCAACTCTTTAGGATACGGATTTATCCTAAATCCTAAAGAAGGTAACATCCCATTTATTACTGGCAGATGATCTGAAGCTCTACAGTTCCAGTGACCAAAACCTAGCAGAGCAACTCTGTGCAATGAAAAGCTTTTCTGATGACATCAGGATTGCGACTGGCCTTGACAAACGTGCTAAGGCAACCTTTATTTTTTTGTTTTTAAAGGAAATGAGCAAAATGGAAAACATCTCCCTGGCTGAAGGATATAATATCAAGAAACTTGAACAGGATGGTGTATATAAATATCTCTGAGTACAGGAAGGAACAACGCTCAAACAGAAATTACTGAGCAAATAGATCTGTAAAGAATGCTAAAGGAAATTAAAATAATTATTGAAAAGTGTTTTAATATTATGGAATAAAATACAAATCATAAATCAGCTTGCTATTCCTGGACTCTTATACAGCTTTGGGATTGCAGACTGGCCTCTTAAAGATCTTGAAAAACTGGATGTATGAACAAAAAAACTCCTCCATGACCATAAAAAAAAACTGTTTCCAGGTTTTCAGACTATCACTAACAGCAATTAATCAATATAATACTGTAGAAATACTGTTGTCAGTAGCTATCTCATTTATAAAACTGTTTCCAGGTTTTCAGACTATCACTAACAGCAATTAATCACACATTGTATTATTACTAGTAGCTAACTATTAACAGTAACTAGTTCTCTCACCCTCCTCTCGGATATTGATACATTGTTATATTGTCATCTGTAGCACATATACTATTGTATTGTTATTTGTAACCCAGTAGCTACAACACTATAGAGTGTATCCTATTAGTCATCTACTATTGCCAGTAGTCACCCAGTTCATCGAAAACTGTCACAGACAGCTATATACCATCAATACACAGACACTTCCACTAGTCCCCATTCCCAGAGCCCCGTTCTCAGAGTTCCTTTGCCCACCAAAATATATACACAATGTCTCCCACAAGACAGGTAAACCTCCCACTCACTCTCATTCTAATAACTCTCTTAACTCAACACATATACTCATACAAAACCAATCAAAACCCCTATAATCATATCCCCATCATACATAATCGTTACAGAAACCCATATAACAACATTATCACTACCCACAATCCTCACCAAAACACACCACACTGTTCAACCTTTACACACACCCACAATAATTACTCAAGCAATGACTCAAACAGACACCATCACAGACTCATCCAAATAAAACACCAGCCACACACTGGTTTAAGCGACAACACAACCAAAATAGATACCCAAACAAAGCTCATCTTAATAAACGTTAGATCCATACGAAATAAAATACCAATCATCAACGACATGATAAAAGACACTAACCCGGAAATCATCTGCATTACTGAAACATGGCTCACTCCCACAGACACCGTACTACTAAACCAGTTAACATCACATCAATATGATACATTCAGCTGCCATCGGGATGCAAAAAGAGGAGGTGGCACTCTCATACTCGCTAAAAAAGACCTACAATTCACCTTAACATGCTTAAACAATATAGATGGAATAGACATCATCAACATAGAAAATAGAACCCTTGCACTTACTCTCATATATAGACCCCCTTCAACTGATCAAAAAAACCTCTCCTCCATCTTAGAACTTGCATGCACAGCATCACCAAACAAACCTCTCATAATCCTAGGTGATTTGAATCTCCCTTCCCTGAATAACTCTCAATCAGACAATTTCATGGATGCTATGACCCAAATGGGTTACACTCAGATAATACATGCTCCCACCCACATAAAAGGCAACACCTTAGATCTCATCTTCCTTCCCTCCTCCCTTCTTAATAACCAACACCAACATACCCCTCCAACAATAACAGAGGTACCATGGTCTGATCACTACCTTATCACACTCCACCTCCCAGCTCAAGCAACACTAAACACAACAAACTCATCACCCCACATATCACGTTTTACACACTTTGACAAAGCTAATTTCCTTGACAAAGTATTACCCATACTCAACACAAACCTCCCAGACATCGAATCCGCTGTAAACCATTGGAATCAAACAGTCCAGAAAGCAGCTACCCCCACACATACCATGCATAAACAAGTAAAAAAGACAGAAAAATGGTTCACGAGAGAACTAGCAAATATAAAAAAACAATTGAGGAAACAAGAAAAGAAATGGAGGAAAACTAAATCTGACGAAAACAAATCCCAATATATGACCACCCTCAACAATTACAAAAATGCAATTAACAAGTCAAAAAAAGATTACCACTCCAAAGTAATAAACATGGCTATCAACCGCCCCAGAGAACTATTCGCAATCGTAAAAACTTTGACAAAAGCTAAAAACCAAGAGCCAAAACAGTCGGCTATAAGCATACAGACCTTAGCAACCCACTTTGCAGAAAAACTAAAGTGCAAATCCAACACCATACCAATGACACTACCTACAAACACTGAATCTAATAACACATGGACCTCCTTCCACACGATAGATCAAAAACACCTTCTTAGGATCATAACACTTATCAACACCACAACTTCTCCACTTGACCCATGTCCTGTATCATGGATCAAATGCACAAAGGAAGAACTCGCTGAAAACATCCAACAAATGATGAACCAATCCCTTGTCCAGGGCATCATGCCCAACGCCCTAAAACTCACAACGCTTCGACCAATAATAAAAAACAATAAACTTGACCCAAAAGACCCAAACTCTTACCGATCGATAGCCAGCATTCCATTTATAGCTAAAATAATAGAAAAAAACGTCCAATTACAATTACAAGACCATATCGATGAACACAAACCCTTAGACTCTCACCAGTTTGGCTTCCGCCCCTATCACGGTGTAGAAACCCTTCTAACTACACTGATAGACTTCCTCATCAAAGGCACAGATGATAGCAGTCAAGGCTTCCTACTCCTCTTCATAGACATCTCTGCCGCCTTTGACAACATCAACCACCTTACTTTGATCAATAGACTAGAAAATCTAGGAATAGGTGGGACAGTACTCAATTGGTTTAAGTCTTACATCACAAACAGACTAATACGTGTTCAAATAGACCAGGAAGTATCAGAAACCTTCCCCCAAGGACAAGGAATACCCCAGGGATCCGCCCTTTCTGCCCTCCTTTTCAACCTGTACCTCCAACCCATTACAAAAATATTCAGAAAACACAAAATTAGTCACTTTATCTATGCTGATGACATCATGCTTGCTCTCCCCATATCCACCAAAAATCCTACCTACGATGCCCTATCAAAATGCATGGTGGAGACCACCTCCTGGATGGAATCTAACTACCTTAGCATCAACCTCAAAAAAACTGAGGCAATGTTCGTAACAAGATCACCCGTGACTGAGGACATCTATCCAACATCAATCTCAATCATAAATACAAACTATACCCGTCAAAAAAGAGGTAAAATACCTAGGGGTAATAATAGACCATACACTCACCATGCTACCACATATAAAACAGACGGTAAAAACCATATTCTACAAACTCAAAACCATACAACACCTAAGACCCCTTCTTGACACCCATGACTTTAGATCAGTTGTTAACACACTCATCACCCCACACTTCGACTATTGTAATAGTCTCTTAATTGGCCTACCACAAAAAAGTACATACCTACTTCAAAGAGCCCAGAACATCTGTGCCAAAGTAGTCACAAAAGCCCGCCTAGTAGACCACGTAACCCCAATAATGCTGGAACTGCATTGGCTCCCTATAAACAGCAGAATCAGATATAAAATCCTCCTAATCACATTCAAGCTCCTGAACAACATCGCCCCATCATATCTATCCATGCTATTACATGCTCCATCAGAATCAAGAACGCGCAGACTAAACGCAACACACTCACTTGAAATACCAAACTCATTCAAAAAAACTAAAAAATCCACCAGCACCAGAGCCTTCTCATTCACTGCCCCCATGCTCTGGAATAATCTCCCAATAAACCTTCGGATCATAAAAGACCTCACCCAATTTAGAAAGGAACTCAAGACATACCTTTTCTCCGAACACTATGAAATCCCATACCCCCAAGTCCAACCACACACCATCCCCAAACACTCAAACACAAAGCCCTAAAACCACACTCAACTACCCACACACATACACCCACCACATACACCCCAAAATACTCCCAAGAGATGAAAAAAGGAAATAAATTCCTCCACACACACACACATATGAAAGGTAGAAAACTCTGACTACCTATAAAAAGGTAGAAAAAACTCTGATCATCACTAGATCAACACTACGATACAGAAACTTATTAATGTATATAAAACGTAAATAGTTTTGACAATTAATGCAGTTATTTGTATAAAGTTACAATGTTATAAATCTCTGTTAATAACTATTATTTATTTATTTATTTATTTATTTGTATTTCTTCTATACCGCACTCTTTTTCATCAGCGCGGTTTACATTAAACAGGAATACTCATTTCAATCAACAGACTGTGGTGAGCTTACATATAACAGGAAATATACAACTGGGATTATAACTTAGGGAAACTATGTACATATTTGTAGCATGTATTATCTGTATAAAGTTAAAAAAATCTCTGTTCCATGTAATGTATACATTAGTATACAAATTTGTTTACTTGTTCCATGTAAACCGCCCCTGATCTCTGGAAGGGGCGGTATAGAAGAAATAGCTAAATAAATAAAATAAATAAATAAGGTAATTTACAAGAATCAGTATATGCAGAGACTGTGTATCCCTAGAGCTAAAAGAAGATTAGGCCTCATAGATATTGATTACAAGTACAGGGCTACGATCATAGGCCTCCAGGCCTACCTAACAGCATCATCAGATCAAAATATGCAAAAAGTGTGAAATATGAAGGTAAACGTCCAGAATCTGTCTCTATCGTCAAACATGGACAAGTGTTATAACGACAAAAAGGAATGAATGAGCATCCACAAACACACACAGGGAAGGAAGCAACAGAATTTGCAAAACAAGAGAAAAAAACTCTTCAAAGAATTAGATCAGCAAACAAGATAAATTAAGAGGGAAATACAAAGTGTTACCTGCACTTGGTTTGCAGCTTGTCGTGCTGTGAGGACTTGTGTGCATCAGTGATGCTGAGGGCTAAGCTATCGGTAGCTTAACAATTGGCAGGGTCTACCAAGATGGACAGGTCTCAGCTGAGGTGCCAGACCAAGACAAACCACCCATCTGGGCAGCAGCAGAATGGGACAATGTTGGCAGCGGAGGATCACATTTCTGTGACAACAGCAACAACACTAGAATTACCTTGCGGAAGAAAGGCCTGGCAATCTACTTCCGTATCTTGTCAAGAAAATCCAATGGATAGTCACAACAAAACAAACTGCACTATAGTGTTGGAAGATGAGACGCCCAGGTCATAAGGCACTCAATTGGCTACCAGGGAGAAGCTGAAGACCTTTCAGAGTAAAGCCAGCATTTATGATGTAGTTGGATCAAAGCCTTCTGGACGTCTGACTGCTGATGTAGCTGTGCATGAAATGAGAGTCAGAAGCTGCAAAGATGTCTTACATAATGGGACATGGAACATACATAGCATGAACTAAGGGACGTTGGAGGTGGTCAAGAATGAAATGAAACATGTGCAACTCGATCTGTTGAGTTTCAGTGAACTGAAATGGACTGGCATCGGACACTTTGCATCTAATGATCACATGGTCTACTATGCTGGAAATGAAAGACAAAGAAGAAATGGTATTGCATTTATAATTAAGAAGAAACTTGCAAGAACTGTAATGAAATACAATGCAATCAGTGAACACTTAATTTCTATTCGTCTACGAGGAATACCCATCAACACAACTATAATTCAGGTATATGCCCCAGAAGCAGCTGCAGAAGAGGATGAAGTTGGTGAGTTCTATAAACAAGTACAAGCTGAAATTGACAGAACATGCAGCATAGTTACTCATCTGTAAGGTGTTCTCCAGGGACAGCAGGAATCAGTCCTCACATATGGGTAACGTCGGCACCGACGGAGCCCACGCAGAGCATTTTCCCAGCTTTAAAAGAAGGCCTTTGGGGCATGCTACCACACGTGTGGTCCCCTTCCCGCCCAAGGGTGCCATCTTGCTCAGTCAGATGACATAGCTAGGATGGTAATAAAAAATAAAACAAGGTAGGGAGGCAACTCCCATGGGAGGAGGAAGGGTTGTGAGGACTGATTCCTGCTGTCCCTGGAGAACACCCTGTTATAGGTGAGTAACTACGCTTTTTCCAGGAACAAGCAGAAATCAGTCCTCAAGTATGGGACTCCCTAGCTCTAGGCTGCCGAGGACTGAACCACAACAGCACCAGCGGCGACCATCCGGGTAGCCATGAGTTGCAGAAGATGAGTCCCCACTGAGACCCTGCAAGACCCTAGGGTCTAGCGATACTGTCACTCCAGCAGCCTGAACACAGATGGGTCGGAGGGCAGGAGTTGCCTACACCCCGAGAATATTACGGAATACTGCCTGGCCAAAGGCACTGTCCCTGCTCTCTAGGTAGTAGTGGGCTGTGAACGTATGAATTAAAGAGCATGCGGTGGCCTTGCATATCTTCATCACCAGCACTGAGCAGAGGTTGACCACTGACGTGGCCATCGCCCTCATGCGATGCGCTGTGATCCGTGTTCAAGGGAGAGGCCCGCTCGCTCACTGGCGAGGGCCATAAAGTCTGCCACCCAAGTGGACAGAGTTTGCCTAGTCACAGGAAGCCCCAGTCTGCTGGGGTCATGAGACGAAAAGCTGAGGAGCTTTTGCGATGGGCCTGGGTATGCTGTAGGTAGAAAGACAGAGCCCGTTTGCAATCTAGTGTATGAAGTACTAGTTCCTCCCTGCTGGCGTGAGGCCATGGGAAGAAGGTGGGAAGGACCACCTCCTGGTTGAGGTGGAAGGGAGATACCACCTTCGGGAGGAATTTGGGATGTGTGCGGAGCATTACCCTGTTCTTATAGAACATTGTATATGGTGAATCCACCATCAGGACCTGGAGTTCGCTCACTCTTTGAGCAGACGTGAGGGCCACTAGAAAGGCCACTTTCTACAACAGGTACCGCAAGTGGCTAGGGGCTCGAATGGCGGCTTGGTAAGCTTGGGAGAGCACCATGTTGAAGACCCAATCCAATGCTGGAGGACAGAGAGGGGGCTTAGATAACAGGAGGCCCCAGAGGAACCTGGAGACCAGGGGCTGGCCCAAGAGGGGTTTTCCCTTGATAGGATGATGGTGAGTGGCTATGGTGCTCAGATGCACCCTCACTGAATTAGACTTTAGCCCGGTGTGGGACAGGTGAAGTAGGTATTGGAGTACTACTTACACATGGCAGGAGAAGGGGTTTTCCCCTCTTTCAGCATACCAGCCTCGACTTAAAAGTTTAGGCCCATCTGGTGGAGGGCTTCTGAGAAGCCAGCAGGATCTCCTCTACTTCTCTCGGAAGGTTGAAAGGGGCTAGTGCAATGCTGTTAGCGTTAGAGACCCCAGGTTGGGGTGCAAGAGTGAACCCCCCTCCTGGGACAGGAGGTCTGGTGCTCGGCCCAGCGGGACTGGAAGTGCCACCGACAGGGAGAGCAGCAGTGGGAACTGAAGAGCTTGCACCGAGAGGGCTCTGGCCATATCCTTGTCAAAGTTGTGGAAGGCCACATCCTCCAGAGGAGAATGGCACTGGGGGAGAAGGGTCTGAGGGGGTGTCTCGGTGCCATCTGGTTTCTAGGGATGCCTCATCTTCGGTCTCCCACTCGGAGTCAAGAGGTGATGACAAGTCCGAGGTCCTGCAACTCCTTGCTTCGAGGCCAGCACCGAGGTGCCGGGGGCCTCCTGTAGGCAGGGTCCCCAAATATTGCCAATTACCAATAAATAGCTCAGACACCAGTTGCTTAGCTACAAAAGCCCTTTTATTTGGTATAACAAAGCAAAGCAGTAGCAAATGCAGATAGCAAGTGTCTGTCTGAGAGGTGGCAGGCGATGTTCTCTCTGCACCAGAGTTAGGGAGAATGTTGCCCCAGCAAGGACAGCATTCCCACCTTCCTTATGAAGAGGAGAAAGCTGCCCTGCCCTCCCTCTGCTGTTGTTTTCTTATATACCCCCCTGTCTCAGAGTTCTAGCAAAGTCTGCATAAATTCTGACAACTTTTGCAGAGATCCTGAAAAATCCTGCAGACCTCTGTTAAAGCTCCCTCTTGGGACCCTGGGACCTCTCCCATGTTAGTCATTCTTTGCAGCTGCTGTTTCAAGGTCTACCTTATCTGTGTAACCGACACAGCTCTCCGCTCCTTCCTGTGCTTTGTACATGTTATCTTCCATCCCCTGGCACCAATTGGAATTCTTCAGGGCTAAGAGTATAGCTCACCAGTTCTGCTTCCAACTGGCCTGTATTTTTCTTAGCCTGAATTCTCCTGGGCCCATATTCTTTGTACACTTCTGTGCAAAGTGTGGTTCCCTAGGCTGTCTTATACAAGGCCGCATATTCTCTCTCTTGTAGCCCACAAGCACTGTTTCTTCTTGTGCCATTCAACTGTGTACAGTTCAAGCAGACAGGGGTGCAGTTGTAGAAAGCAAGAGGTTGACCTGAATCCTAGACCTAAACCAAATTATCCCCACACTCCGGAGGACCTGGGGTCCGAGTTGCGGAAACTGGTCGGGGAGGATCAGATGCCTGAGGAACGGGACTGAGACCTCAACCGGGACTGAGGACTTACCTGAGGCTGGTGGCACTTAGAGCTTGGCTCAACAACCGGGGACTCCCCCGCTGTCGGGGCAAATGATGCGGATGAACCAGCCATCACTGCCTGCTGCAAAGCCAGGATAGCAGTGATGTTCTGTTTCCAAGCCAGAAGGCTCCGCAGCTTTCGGCGTGGGCACCGAGAATATCGGGCACAGCACCGGCACTCTTGCGAGTGCATCCTCAATGAGGACTCTACAGTCTCGAGGAACTTTGCACAGTCTCCGCCGGCCAAGGAATCCTTTTTGAGGACCTTGGTAGGGCGCTTCTCAGAGCCACCCAAGTCTCTCCAAGATTGGAGGACTTCGAGGATTTTTTCTTTTCTCTCAGGGTCCAGGGTCTTCTCAGAGGAGCCGCTACCATGGGACTCTGAGGAACTCGGGACTCACAGAAAGTGCTGGTCTTGAGCTCCGCGTAGGGGAGGCCGGTGCTGAGTAAGACCTTGGGAACAGTTTTTCCTGCAACTCTGACCTCTTTTGGTTTTAGGCAGCGTGGCCTGACACAGGTCACAGGAGATGCTGTCACGGTCCAGTCCCAGGCAGCGTAGGCAGCAGTCATGGGTGCCAGTGACTGACATAGTTTGACTGCAATGGTCACATTTTTTGAACCTACCGGGGGGCATGGTGGGAAACATCCGGCCGGGGTCAATGACCACTGGGTGAAAAAAGGCATGAACGCCGGTCGAGGCAAGCCTCGATCAAAAAATGATAATTACACTTACCTGGTAATTGTAGTTCCTTGAGTGATGACAGTTCAGTCCTCTACCTCTGGGTTGTCAACCTCCTCCTGCAGCTTGGAGACTGGCATGACAGAATTCTGACATCACTGGATATAGCCTGCTGGACACTCCCATCAGCCCCAGTGTGAACTATTAACAAAGCAGACTCAAAGGAGCAACAAATAAGTATCTTAATAACATTCGCAATCTAAACCGAACCCTCATTGCAACAAATAAGATAAACCTTTCTTACATTCTTCCCTGCGAAAGCGAGCATAAGAAAGAAGAATGAGTGAACCTAATCCATTTTACTGACAGACCTACCTGTAATCCTTAACTGCATGCCGCCGAACAGATGTGCTCCATGAAAGAACCCCGGGTGGGAATGAGGACTGAACTGTCGTCACTCAAGGAACTACAATTACCAGGTAAGTGTAATTATCATTTCCTTATCGTTCCTCCAGTTCAGTCCTCTACCTCTGGGATGTACCAGAGCAGTAATCAATGGGAGGGACCTTTCCAGCCAGCACGTAACACTGCCGACCCAAAACAGGCATCATTCGCAGCCGCCACGTCAAGGGGGTAATGCTTGCTGAAGGTATGCAGCGACGACCAAGTAGCTGCCCTGCAAATGTCTCCTGGCGGAACTAAACTGTGCTCCGCCCAAGAAGAAGCCTGCGCTCTAGTGGAATGCGCTCGCAACCCAGCCGGCACCACCCGACCATGAAGGAGATAGGCGGAAGCAATAGCCTCCCGAATCCATCTGGCAATGGAAGCCTTCGCCACCGCCTCTCCCTTGCGAACACCTCCGAATAACACAAACAACCAATCTGATTTGCAAATTGGTTGAGAAACCTTCAAATACTGTCGCAATGCCCTCTTGACATCTAAACAACGTAAACTGCGCTCTTGATCGTCACCGTCCAGAGAACCCAGGACTGGTAGAGAAACCGTCTGACTAAGGTGAAAAGGTGAAACCACTTTTGGTAAAAATGATGGAATTGGCCGAAACACCACCTTTTCCCTAGAAAAAATCAAGAACAGCTCTCTACAAGACAACGCTTGTAACTCCAAAATGCGTCTTGCCGAACAGATCGCCACTAGAAATACTGTCTTTAACATCAAGTCCTTCACCGACGCCCGACGCAGCGGCTCAAAGGGCGGTTTGGTCAATGTTGTTAATGCCAAATTAAGATCCCAAGGCGGTATCGAGACTCTATACAACGGACGCAATCTTGAAGCTGCTTTGAGAAACCGCAAGACGTCCGCATGGGCACTGGGCGAAACGCCCTGCACCTTCCCCCGATAACAAGAGAGAGCTGCTAACTGCATGCGCAGGGAACTGGCCGCCAGTCCTTTATCAAAACTGTCCTGTAGAAAACTTAAAATCGAGGAAATGGATACCGAAGCCGCTCGGATCCGCCACCTCGAACACCAATCCTCAGAAATCCACCAAATACGAACATATGCCAGCGATGTGGACCGTTTCCTAACCCTCAGCATCGTCGCAATGACAGCAGGCGAATAGCCCTTCTTCAACCTGGCCCTTTCAATGGCCATACCGTAAGCGAGAACCGATCCACTTGCAGCATGAACAGAGGCCCTTGAAGCAACAGATCCGCCCTCGCCGGTAACCACCAAGGCTCGCCATCTAAGAGGCGCACCAGGTCCGCGTACCAAGGACGCCTCAGCCAGTCTGGTGCCACCAGGAGAACCCGTCCCGGATGAGCCCCGATTCTCTGAACTACTCTGCCGATCAACGCCCACGGAGGGAAGACATACAGCAGACCCGTGGCCGGACACTGTTGCAACAAGGCATCTATTCCTTCCGACATTCTTTCCCTCCTTCTGCTGAAGAAACGGTTGGCCTTTGCCGACTGGAAGGTTGCTATGAGATCCATTATAGGACTCCCCCATCGGCCCACTATCTGAGCAAACACGTCCGGATACAGCTCCCACTCTCCCGCATCCACTCGGACTCTGCTGAGAAAGTCGGCCATCACATTGTCCTTACCTGCAATGTGAACCACCGAAATCGCTGTCAGCCGACTTTCTACCCAAGCGAACAACACTTCCACCTCGTCTTCCATGGCTGCACTCCCCGTGCTGCCCTGGTGGTTGATGTAGGCGACCGCCGCCGAGTTGTCGGACAGAACCCGGACTGCCCGACCTACAACCGTTACCTTGAACGCCTGCAGTGCCCGTAAGACTGCTCGCAGCTCCAGACGATTGATCGACCAACAGTTCTCTAGCGGCGACCAAAACCCCTGCGCGAACGAGCTTTCGCAGTGGGCTCCCCAACCGCTGAGGCTGGCATCCGTTAACACTGGAAGCCAGTCCGGCTGTTCCAGCGGCATTCCGGCTGCCAGCGAGGCCGGAAGCAACCACCACTGCAGAGACTGCCTGACCGTGACCGGACAAGGAAGTCGCTTGCTCAAAGAGTCCGTCTGATGCAACCACCGGCAAAGGAGCGACCTCTGCAGGGGCCTCATATGCACCTTGGCCCAAGGCACCGCCTCTAGGGTCGCCGCCATCATCCCCAGCACTCTGAGATAAGCCCACGCTGAGGGGGCCAGCGAGGTCCTGAACTTGCGAACCAGACCCCTGAGACCCTGGGCTCTGCGTTCCGGCAAAAGCACTTGTCCTTTCTTGGTGTCGAACCGCACTCCCAGATACTCGAGGTTCTGGGACGGCTCCAACCGGCTTTTGGCCGGATTGACCACCCAGCCAAGACTTTGAAGAAACTCCACCACTCTTCTCGTTACCTGAATGCTCTCCGCTTCGGACTTGGCCCGAATCAACCAATCGTCGAGGTAAGGGTGCACTAGAATCCCTTCTTTGCGCAATGCAGCCGCCACCACCACCATGATCTTGGTGAAAGTCCGTGGCGCCGTCGTCAGCCCGAAAGGCAACGCCTGGAACTGATAGTGCCCCCAAGGAAAGGCAAACCTCAGGAACTTTTGATGAGCAGACCGGATGGGGATATGCAAGTACGCTTCCGTGAGGTCGAAAGACGTCAAATACTCCCCTTGCCGCACTGCCACAATGACCGACCGGAGGGTCTCCATCCGAAAATACGGAACCCACAAACAATGGTTTATGCCTTTCAGATCCAGAATAGGCCACAATGCTCCGCACTTCTTTGGCACCATGAAATAAATGGAGTACTGACCCACGCCGTACTCTGCTTTCGGCACCTCTACAACGGTTCCTAATTGTAGAAGCCGCTGCAAAGTACTCTGAATTGCGAAAATTATCTTCTGACCTCTTCACCTGTGTTTGCCTAACCACTTGAATAACCGGATCTTCCACCTCTTCTTCACCAGCAGATTGTGCCGTGAGATTCAACATCTGCATAGACTCCGTGATCAGAGCTGCCAGCTCCTCCCTACGGAAGACCCTTATGATCTTCACCTGATCTTCGGGTTCTTGGATCTCTCCCTCCTCCAGATCCTCCAACCCCTTCTCACGCTCCCAGTCTGGGTCCTCCATGTCCGGCCAATCGCTCTCCGCAGAAGACAGAGCGCGGGTCCTAGCCCTCTTAGGAGCCAACGGCCCCCCGCCCCTTCCTTCAGCGTCCAGTTGCTGAGGCGGGACAGAAAATGGCCATGCCGTAGGCGACTTGCCCTGCCGTTGCAAACAAAAGGCCTGATGCATCATTAATATAAAATCAGGGCAAAAATCCCCCAGATCTGGGGGTCCCGGAATGGTGGGAGCTCCTGAAGGTCCTGCCGTCTCCTCTGGAGCATACCCCTGCCCAACTGACGGCACTGAATCTGACAGTGCCCCAGTCGATGCTCCAAGCGCCTCTGAGGCCTCCTTGACCTCCATCTGAGATTCCACGACAGAGGAAAGGGAAGCACAGCCACAACAGATACCCGAATCGGTAACCGTGCCTCTTCGGGTGCCGCAAACTATACACTGCGGCCTTGATGCCATAAGGCTACAAGTGATACTGTCTGCTCTGCACCTCAAGTAAATGTCGACTTCTTTGAGGTTTGTTTGTTTGGTTTTTTTTAGCAGGTGGAGGGAAAAAACCCCCTCCAAACTAGCCCTTAAAACCTTACAGGTAAGACCTTAAAGGCAGCAACCCCGCAATAGCTGGGGACCCGGCAGGAACCCCCCACCCCTCCCGGGGGATGAACTCCCGCCAAAACAAAAAGGACAGCAAAAACCGCTAAACGAATGAAAACCAACAAGAAAACTAAAAGAGACCCCCTTTGCAGTTTAAGGTACCCAAAACGGCAAAGAATAATAAAATAAAATCGCCAAGGACTTGCACACGCCCCTGCTAGTTGGCAGCCACGCGCTCCCTTTAAAATGGCCGCCGCTCGCTCTAGCAATGCAGAAAAAAAGGGCGCCAAAACAGTGAACCCTGCTACCTTCACTGCTACGCTGCCCCCTTAGCGGATCAACCTCTGCAGCTCCAGCAGTCTGAACCCGGTGAATGCCTACCGGTCAGCGCAGCGTTGCTTGCTCCTGCGGTCCCCCGGCGATCCCGAAACAGCACAGAGCCGCCGGTTCCGCCACAACCTGGACAACGCCGAACAGCAACTGACTCACCGCAGCTGCTATGCTCACTAGCAGTGCTGAGCCGGCGTGAAGGGAGCGCTAGGCAGGAGGCTCTCCCTCGGCAAGTCTGGGAAGAGAGCACACCCAATACAAACACAAGGGCTGTAATACAAGCCAGGGAGCATGTAAGAAAGATTTTTCTCTTCTTTTTTTTTTTTTTTAAAGGTACAGCACCCAATATCTAGCCTGTAACCCAAATTGAAACCAAATTAAATCCAATCAAACTAAAATGAACGCAAATTAAAACCCCATTCAACTAATCTCTCCTACAGATTCCTTATCTGTCACTCTAGTGAGCCTCAGCCCAGGCTCACAACGTCCTCCTGCTGCATGGAGACTGGTCACACTGGGGCTGATGGGAGTTTCCAGCAGGCTATATACAGTGATGTCAGAATTCTGTCATGCCAGTCTCCAAGCTTCAGGAGGAGGTTGACAACCCAGAGGTAGAGGACTGAACTGGAGGAACGATAAGGAAAAGGGGAAAGGAGTGAGAACAGCATCAGGCACGACGCCGGCTTGAGGCAGGAAGAGGAACTGGTATGCAAACCGGGAAAAGCTAACCTTTAAGGATATTAGCAAGGAATATTTCCAGAGAAACAGGACAGAGGTCTGTTGGGCTCTGTGGAAAAAAGGAGACAGAGCAAGATGGCATCTTTGGGCGGGAAGGGGACCACACATGCGTGGTAGCATGCCCCAAAAGCTTTCTTTGAAAACTGGGGAAATGCTCCACATGGGCTGTTAGCGCCGACATCACTCATATGTGAAGACTGACTTCCTGCTTGTTCCTGGAGAAAAACAAGAAATCCTGATAGTCATGGGTGACTAACGCAAAAGATGGCAACAAAGAAGAAGGCAAAGTGGTTGGAAAATATGGATTTGGCAACAGAAATGAAGCTGGAGAAAGGCTGATATAATTCTGCAAGACCAACAATCTATTTGTCTCAAACACCTTCTTCCAGCAATACAAGTGGCGAATGTACACATGGACCTAACCCAATGGATTGTACAAAAATCAAATTGACTACATCTCTGTAAGTCAACAATGGAAAAGCTCTATAACATCAACAGAGACAAAACCTGGAGCAGACTGTGGTACAGATCACCCACAAACAGGAACAGAAGCGAGGGGCATCTTGAAGAATTTTCAGAAGACTGTTTGGGAGAAATTAGCTAAACTTAAAGTAGACAAAGTGATGGGACCCTAAGGGATTACACCCTAGAATACTGAGGGAACTTGGGGACGTTCTAGCATCTCCAATGACTGACCTTTTCAATGCCTCATTGGAGTCGGGAGTGGTGCCAAAGGACTGGAGAGGCGCTCATGTGGTCCCTTTACACAAAAGCGGAAGTAAGGATGTGGTTGAGAACTACAGAACGGTTACTTTAACTTCGGTGGTGAGTAAATTATTGCAAACCCTGCTGAAAGAGAAAATAGTAAGGTTTCTGGAGTCCAGCGGATTACAGGATCCGAGGCAGCATGGATTCACCAGAGGCAGGTCTTGTCAGACAAATCTGATTTGATTTCTTTGACTGGGTGACCAGGGAATTGGACCAAATGAGAGTCCTAGATGTGTATTTAGATTTCAGTAAAGCCTTTGACACCGTTCCTCACAGGCAACTTATAAACAAACTAAGCACACTAGGGATGGACCCTAAAGTTAATGCTTGGGATAGAAATTGGTTGAGTGGGAGGCGACAAAGGGTAAATGGAGCTCACTCTGAGGAGAAGGAAGTTACCAGTGGTGTGCCCCAGGGATCTGTCCTTGATCTGATTCTTTTTAACATCTTTGTTAGTGATATAGCAGAAGGGCTGTCGAGTAAGGTTTGTCTCTTTGCAGATGATACCAAAATCTGCAATAGACACCCAGGAAGGTGTAGATAACATGAGGAGGGTTCTGGCTAAGCCTGAAGAATGGTCTAGAATTTGGCAGATGGAATTTAATGTTAAAAAGTGCAAAGTCATGCATTTGGGCTGCAGCAATCCAAGGGAACAATACAGTATAGGGGGTAAAGTACTTTTGTCCACTAAAGAAGAGTGGGACCTCGGTATGGTTGTGTCTGATGATCTTAAAGTAGCTAAACAGATAGAAAAGACGACAGCACAAGCTAGAAGGATGCTTGGGTGCATAGGGAGAGGAATGGCTAGCAGAAAAAAGGAGGTGATAGTGCCTCTGTATAAGTCTTTGGTGCGACCTCATTTGGAGTACTGTGTGCAATTCTGGAGACCGCACCTTCAAAAGGCTATAAACAGGATGGAGTCAGTACAGAGGGTAGCTACTAAAATGGTTAGTGGTCTTCATTATAAAGCATATTAGGACAGAGTTAAGGATCTTAATATGTACACCTTAGAGCAGGGGTTCTCAACCCAGTCCTTGGGACCCACCTAGCCAGTCGGGTTTTCAGGATAACCACAATGAATATGCATGAGAGAGATTTGCATGCACTGCTTCCATTGTATGCAAATCTCTCTCATACATATTCATTGTGGTTATCCTGAAAATCTGACTGGCTAGGTGGGTCCTGAGGACTGGGTTGAGAACCCCTGCCTTAGAGGAAAGGCAGGTGATATGATTGAGACATTTAAATAGCTCTGTGGTATAAATGCACAGGGGGAGAGCCTCTTTTGATTGAAAGCAAGTTCTGCTATGAGGGGACATGGGAGGAGGGTGAAAGGGGGTAGATTCAGGAGTGATATGCGGAAATATTTCTTTACGGAAAGAGTGGTGAATCCGTGGAATAGTCTCCCATTGGAGGTGGTAGAGATGAGGACAGTATCTGGATTAAAAAAAGCATGGGACAAACACAGAGGATCTCTAAAGGAAAAAAGAGGACTGTTGTAGTTATTGATATGGAAGGACAGACTAGATAAGAACATAAGATATGCCATACTGGGTCAGACCAAGGTCCATCAAGCCCAGTATTCTGTTTCCAACAGTGGCCAATCTAGGTCATATGTACCTAGCAGTTTCCCCAAGAGACACAAGTTCCACAATGCTTGTACTGGGTCAAGCATTGATATCTTCGGTCACTTCTTAATAATGGTTTATGGACCTTTCCTCCAGGAACTTGTCCAAACCTTTTTTAAACCCAGCTACACTAACAGCCTTTACTACATCCTCCAGTAACAAATTCTCCAGTAACAAATTCCAGAGTTTGATTACACGTTGAGTGAAACAATATTTTCTTTTATTAGTCTTAAATAGTTTACCCTGTAGCTTCATTGCATGTCCCCTAGTCTTTCTATATTCTGATAACGTAAACAATCGATCTACGTTTACCCGTTCCACTCCGTTCATTAATTTATAGACTACTATCATATCTCCCCTCAGCTGTCTCTTTTCCAGGTTAAAGAGCCCTAACCTTTTTAGCCTTTCTTCATAGGAGTATCCTTCCATCCCCTTTACCATTTTGGTGGCTCTTCTCTGAACCTTTTCTAAAATCGCTATCTTTTTAAGATACGGCGACCAGAACTGCACACAATATTCAAGGTGCGGTCTCACCATGGAACGATATAGAGGCATTATAATATCTTTTGTTTTATTTTCCATTCCTTTCCTTATCATACCTAGCATTCTATTTGCTCTCTTGGCCGCCGCTGCACACTGGGCCGAGGGTTTTAACATGGTATCCACAATGACGCCTAAATCTTTTTCCTGGGTGGTGGTTCCTAATGTGGAACCTTGCATTGTGTAACCATAGTTTGGGTTGTTCTTCCCTAGATGCATAACCTTGCACTTGTCCACATTAAATTTCATCTGCCATTTTGATGCCCAGTCTTCCAATTTATCAAGATCCTCTTGCAATTTTTCACAATCCTCTTCGGTTTTAACAACTTTAAATAGTTTTGTGTCATCTGCAAATTTGATAACCTCACTCGTTATTCCACTTTCCAGGTCATTTATGAATATGTCAAAAAGCAGCGGACCCAGCACAGATCCCTGGGGTACACCACTATTCACCTTTCTCCATTGGGAAAATTGGCCATTTAGCCCTACCCTCTGCTTATTATCTTTTAACCAGTTCCTGATCCACCATAGTACACTGCCTCCTATCCCATGACTCTTTAGTTTTGCCAAAAGTCTCTGATGAGGGACCTTGTCAAAGGCTTTCTGAAAGTCCAGATACACAATATGAACCGACTCACCTTTGTCCACCTGTTTATTCACTCCTTCAAAAAAACATAACAGATTAGTAAGACAAGATCTTCCTTGTCTAAAGCCATGTTGGCTGTCTCCCATTAGGTTGTGACTATCTACATGCTGAGTAATTGTATTCTTTATGATGGTTTCTACCATTTTTCCCGGTACTGACGTCAGGCTCACCGGTCTGTAGTTTCCCGGATCACCCCTGGAACCCTTTTTAAAAATTGGTGTTACATTGGCGATCCTCCAATCTTCAGGTGTTAGAGATGATTTTAATGATAGTTCACAGATTACTGATAGAAGGTCTGCAATCTCATATTTCAGTTCTTTCAACACCCTTGGATGTATACCATCCGGCCCAGGTGATTTGCTACTCTTCAGTTTATCTAATAGTTGTAAGACATCTTCCCGATATATCGATATTTCCTTCAATTCTTCCGCACCTTTAAATACCACTTCAGTCATGGGTAACATCCCTACATCTTCCTCAGTAAAGACCGAAGCAAAGAATTCATTCAGTCTCTCCGCTATCGCCTTGTCGCCTCTTAGTGCTCCTTTAACCCCTTTATCCCCTTTATCTAATGGACCAACTGACTCTCTCACAGGTTTTTTGCTACGAATGTACTTGAAAAGGTCTTTATTTCGCGTTTTTGCTTCCGCAGCAAGCTTCTTCTCAAATTCTCTCTTTGCCTGCCTTATCAATGCCTTGCATTTGACTTGCCAGTGCTTGTGCTGTTTCCAGGTTTCGTCATTTGGCTCTTTTTTCCATTTCCTGAAAGATGCTTTTTTGGCAACAACAGCCTCTCTGACCTCACCTTTAAACCATGCTGGCAGTTTTTTGGACTTCCTTCCACTTTTCTTAAAAGCATGGAATACAGCTGGTCTGGGCTAACAAGACAGATAGGTCATGTGGTCTTTTTCTGTTGTCATTTTTCTGTTTCTATCACCGTATGCAATCGCAAGCTGAAGTTGAAAAAGAACAAACCATTCATTAATGTAGCAAAATAGAACCTTGAGAATATACCACCGGAATTTAAAGACTGCCTGCAAAATTGATTTGCTGCTCTAGATACAAATGACAGAGTTCCAGAAGTTATGGGATGACATCAAGAAGGTTGCGTTGGAAGAAAGTAAGAGGTCTCTACAAAAGGTAAAAAAGCAAAAACGACCAAAATGGATGACTGAAGAAACTCAGAAAATTGTCCAGAAACGCAGAGAAGCTAAAGCCAGAAGAGAAAGAGAGGCAATTGCAGAACTCAACAGAGATTTCCAACATGCAGCAAGACAGAACAAGGAGAAGTACTACAATGACACATGCAAGGAAATAGAATCAGAAATTATTAGATGAACAAGAAAGGCTGTCCTAAAGCTACGAGAGTTTAAGAAAAAATCCCAGCCTTGAATTAGAATGCTACAAGATGCTCAAGGATCAATGTTGAGTGATGCTGAGAAGATCAAGAAAAGGTGGAAAGAATATATAGAGTCATTATACTATAAAGATCAGGTGGATCAACAGTCGTTTCAATCAGGAACCATTGATGATGAAAGAAGTCAAAACAGCATTGATAGCCTTATTAAAGAACAAAGCACCAGGCACTGCTGGCATTCCCACTGAACTATTACAGCAATCGGATGAAGCTGTTACCATACTTACAAGGCTCTGCCAGGAAATTTGGAAGACAGCATCATGGCCAACTGACTGGAAAAGATCTGTGTTTATACCAACATTGAAGCAAGGTGATCCGACTGACTGTGGAAATTATCACACAATCGCTCTGATCCCACATGCCAACAAAATTGTACTCAAGATTATTCAACAGAGACTGCAACTACACCTGGAACGAGTACTGCCTAAAGTGCAAGCAGGATTCAGGAAAGGGTGAGGAACGAGAGACATCATCGCGGATGTGAGATGGATCCTTGAAAAGACAAAAGAATATCAAAAGAATATCTATATGTGTTTTATCGACTACAGCAAGGCTTTTGACTGTGTAAATCATGAGAAACTCTTGGTCACATTAAGAAGAATACCTGATAGTTCTCTTGCACAGCCTTTACATTGATCAAGCAGCAATAGTTCAAACAAAACAAGGAGAAACAGAATGGTTTAAAATCAACAAAGGTGTACGATAAAGCTGCATACTTTCCCCCAATCTATTTAATTTATATGCAGAAGAAATCATCAGAGAAGCAGGACTGTATGAAGACAACCGAAGTGTGAAGATTGGTGGAAGACTCATCAACAACCTTTGCTGATACCACATTATTGGCTGAAAGTTAAGATGACCTGAAACATTTGCTTCTCAAGATCAAGGAACATAGTTTTAAAATGGGCCTGCACCTTAATGTAAAGAAGACAAAGATCCTGACAACTGGCAAAATCAATGTTCATTGTTAATGGAGAAGAAATTAAAATAGTTGGCAACTTTAACCTACTTGGATCAACTATTAATAAAGAAATGACAAGCAGTCAAGAAATCCAACGACGCATTGCTCTTGGCAGAATGGCCATGAAGGACCTAGGCAAGATTATTAAAAGAGCAGAGATGTCTCTCTTCATACAAAGATTCGACTTGTTCAAGCTATGGTATTTTCAATAATGTCATATGGATGTCAAAGTTGGACAGTGAAAAAGATAGGAAGAAAATTGATGCCTTTGAATTATGGTGCTGACGATGAATACCGGGTACGCCATGGACTGACCGAAGAACAAACCAGTCAGTACTAGAGGAGATCAAAGAATTAATTAGACTTACCTGCTAATTGTTGTTCCTTAAGGAACTCTAGTCCAGTCCCGGAACCATAGAGTTTAGAATCTCCTCCAGCAGCCTTGGAGACTGAATGACATCACAGCTCTTCTTTCTCTGGTATAAATAGGCAAGGACCGCCCCCTTCCACCAGTACCTATTGACAAAGCAACTCAGCAGAGCAACAAATAAGTAGATAAAGAACAACAAGATAAACTAAATAAACTTTGGCTAGAATCTAAAAACCTGTGCATATTCTAACCTTCTCTTCGACGAAGGACCTTGTAGAAATGCCAAAAATGTAGAAACAAAACCGGGCTTCTGCGGGGTTCCCATTGTAGCTCCACTCCGCGTCCTCCGGAACCCCACTCCTCTTCCGGAGACATCCTCTCCAATTTGACCCCTTTTACTAAGATACAACGGACAACAGCTTCAGGCTGCATACCCTGGGAGGGGTCCGGGACTGGACTAGAGTTCATTAAGGAACAACAATTAGCAGGTAAGTCTAATTAATTCTTCCTTTTCGTCCCTCCAGTCCAGTCCCGGAACCATAGAGGATGTAACAGAGCAGTGCACATCAACGGGAGGGACCAGAAACCCCAGCCTGAAGCACCGCTGAGCCAAAACGAACGTCCTCCGCCGCCTGCACCTCTAACCGATAGTGCTTCGAGAATGAATGCAACGATGATGAAGTCGCCGCTCTACAAATGTCCGCGACCGAAATCGAACTGTACTCCGCCCACGACGTCGCTTGCGCCCTGGTCGAGTGCGCTCTGAGACCTTCTGGAACTACCCTACCTTTCAAAAGGTAAGCCAATGCAATAGCCGCCTTTAACCATCTAGAAATGGACGCTTTCGCTGCCGCTTCACCCTTCCGCGGCCCCCCGAAAGCCACAAACAATCTGTCAGTCTTCCGAAACGGCTGCGTCTGCCGAAGATACTTCCGAAGAACCCGACGAACATCTAGGGGATGTAACCTGCCTTCCGATGTCTCCTTTTGCTGCTTAGAGAATACTGGAAGCGACACCACGTGATTGACATGAAAGGCTGAGACCACCTTCGGCTGAAAGTCCGGCACTGAGCGTAGCACGACCTTATCATGGAAGAAAGACGAATAAGGTGCCCTACAGGATAAAGCCTGTAACTCCGAAATCCTCCTTGCGGAACAAATAGCTACCAGAAATACCTTCTTTAACGCGAGACCCTTCAGGGTGGCGATGCTTAGCGGCTCAAACGGTAGCTCAAGCAAAGCCTCCAATACCAGATTCAGCTTCCATGTCGGCACCGAACAGCGTACCAACGGACGAAGAAGCAAGACAGCTCTCAGAAAAAGCCTAATGTCACTGTGAGATCCTACCGGCTGACCGAGCACTTTCCCCCTATAACAGGAAATCGCCAACTGCACTTGCAAGGAACTGGCCGCCAATCCCTTCCGCACTCCATCCTGCAAAAAGGAAAGGACCTGCGAAATCGAAGCCCTCAACGGCTGAATATTACGCTCCACACACCAAGCTGCAAAGATCCTCCAGACCCGGACATACGCCAGCGAGGTGGAACGCCTGCGTGCCTTTAGCAAGGTAGAAATGACCGCCGTCGAATAACTCTTAGCTGTCATCCTAGCCCGTTCAAGAGCCAAGCCGTAAGCGAGAACCGACTCACCTAGGGCATGCGCAATGGACCCTGCCGTAGGAGCTCCTCCCACTGCGGTAACTACCACGGATCGTCCACTAACAGCCGTACCAAATCTGCATACCACGGCCTTCAGGGCCAATCGGGCGCGATCAGAATCACCCGACTGCGATGTCTCCCAACACGCTGCACCACCCTGCCCATGAGGGCCCAAGGTGGAAAAAACATAAAGGAGAACTCCCTCTGGCCACCTTTTCGCTAATGCATCTAGCCCCTCTGACATCCGTTCCCAGCGCCTGCTGAAAAACCTTGCTACCTGCGCAGACTTGAAGCTCGCCATGAGATCCATTACCGGAACTCCCCAGCGCCTCACCAGAAGAGCAAACACCCCTGGATGTAGCACCCACTCCTCGGGGTCTACTCTGCGACGACTGAGGAAATCCGCTTCGAGATTGTCTACGCTAGCCACATGTTGAGCTGCGAGAGCCTGGAGATTGTGTTCAGCCCACACCCACAGCTGACCCGCTTTGGCTTCCAGTGTAGCACTTCCTGTGCCCCCCTGCCGATTGATGTAGGCCACCGTTGTCGCATTGTCTGACAAGACTCGGACTGCCTCCTGACCGAGAGTGTCCTGAAGCTCTGGTAGCACCAGAACCACCACTCTCAACTCCAACCTGTTGATGGACCGAGACGCCTCCTCCTGAGACCAACGACCCTGGGCAAACCTGTCTTCGCAATGAGCCCCCCCCAACCCAGGAGGCTCGCGTCTGTCGTGAGCAATCCCCAGGATGGCGGTCCAGTGGCATGCCGGCTTCCATATTCTCCATTCTCAACCACCATCACAGCTCGTGACGCACATTCTGAGGGCAAACTAACCTCTGTGATGGGACATCCGAATGATGCGACCAACGACGGAGAAGCACTGCCTGTAACGGCCGCACGTGCGCTTGGGCCCACGGAACCACTTCTATCGTGGCTGCCATTGTTCCCAACAACTGCAGGTACTGCCATGCTGTTGGAGCCAGACTCGAAAAGAAACACCTGACGAGTTGTCGCAGACCTAGAGCCCGGGCCCTGGGCAGGAACACCTTCCCCTGCTTTGTTTCGAAGCGCGCCGCAAGGTACTGCAGGGATTGCGATGGTACCAACCTGCTCTTTGCAAAGTTGACTACCCAGCCCAGGCCTTTGAACATCTGGACCACCCGGGCCGTCGCTGCCGAGCTGTCCTCTCTCGACTTCGCTCGGATCAACCAATTGTCCAAATATGGGTGCACCAGTACTCCCTCTTTGCAAAGCACCGCCGCCGCCGCCACCACCATGACCTTGGGAAACGTCCGTGGCGCCGTTGCCAGCCCAAAGAGCAGCGCTTGAAATTGAAAATGTCCCATGGGTACCGCAAATCTCAGCCACTTCTGATGCTCTTGCCGAATCAGGATGTGCAGGTAAGCATCCGTGAGATCTAACGACGTCAGGAACTCCTCGGTCCGGACCGCTGCCAGCACGGAATGCAAGGTCTCCATCCGAAAATGGGTAATCCGGAGACAACGGTTCACCCTTGTCAGAGCCAGGATCGGGAGAAATGTGCCCTCCTTCTTTGGCACTACGAAATAGATGGAGTAGCGACCGGAACCGCACTGCTCCGCGGGCACCGGCAGCACCGCCTCAAGCTGCAGCAGCCGCTGTAGCGTGTCCTGGACCGCCTGCCTGTGCCCAGGGCTGAGCAGGGAGAACGGACAAAGGAACCTATGACGGGTCGATGGAGTTCTAATACGTACCCCTCTCGCATGACCTCCAGGACCTACTAATCTGACTTAATTCGGACCCAGGCAGGGTAAAACTCCCGCAACCGACCTCCCCTGGGAACTACCCTCTCCTGAGCCCACCTTATCTCATTGTGTCTGTTTTGTGGCCGAGGACTGGAAAGGAGAGAACCCCCGGCCTGCTCCCCTGAATCCTCGAAACCCCTGACCCCTAAGTGGGAACTTCCCCCGCTGGGACTGTCCATAACGGGGAGAACGAAAACTACGAAAGTCTCTCGGGACCTCCCTGAATCCCGCAGAACTGCGGCCCTGCTTCTGCTTGTCCTCTGGGAGACATCCCCCCTGGGACTCCCCGAGGTCCTGGACCAACTTATCTAAATCCTCCCCAAATAAAAGCATACCCCCAAAGGGTAACTTGCTAAGCCGAGCCTTAGACGAACTGTCCGCCGACCAGGTTCTCAACCAGAGATACCTCCGAGCTGCTACTACGGAGACCATCTCCTTAGCCAAGCCGCGGAGGATATCAGAATGAAAATCCGCCAAGTACGCGGTTCCTGACTCCAGTCGCGTGGCATCTTCAAGCTGCCCTTCCAGATGGTCTCCTGCAACCTCTGGGACCACCTCAAACAGCCACGTGCCACCGAAGCCGGTTTGCATGGACAGCGCGCAAACATCGAACACCTGCTTCAACAGAGTGTCTAACCTCCTGTCCTGAACATCCTTCAGCGCTGCGGTCCCCCTCCACGGGAATTGTGGTTTTCTGAGTGACCGCCGATACCGTCGCAACTACCTTTGGAGAACGAAACAGCTCCCTATCGCAGTTCGCGAGCGGATAAAGGCGAGCCAACGCTCTAGCCCCCTTCAGGGCCGCCTCTGGCAAATCCCATTCTTCCTGTATCATATTCCGAAATACCCTATGGAGGGGAAACACTCTCTGGGATGTCCGCACTGCCTGCAACAGCGGATCTTCTAATGTCACTTCCGCTGCTTCCTCGCTGGAAGGCAGGTTTAGTGTCTTTAGCGTCTCCGAAACCAGGGCTGGAAGTCCTTCACACCGAAAGACTCTGACTACCCAGCACTGCTGCTCCGAGTCAGGCAACTCTCCGTCTTCCAGCTCATCTTCCGAGAACTATTCCCTTTTTGGCGTTCCCCTCGCTCAGGTCATCAGCGAGGTAAGGCGCGGGACCCCCTGAAGTGGCCCTACACCTTTTAGCCACCGGAGCACCGTTCCCGAACCGACCAGAGAGGCCGAGCGCTTCTGACTCTGGGGTCCGTGAGGAAGAGCCGACACCGCGGGCTGAAGGAAGGCAAAAGCCTGCTGCATCAAGGCAACGAAGTTCGGCAGAATCCCGGTCGCCTCCCCCGCCTGTCCCTGGCTCCTGTGACCCGGCGGAGCCGCCGCCCGAGGAGGGCCCCGGCACTGGCTCCTCAGGATCTAGAGACGGAGATAACAGTGCCTCAGCGCCTGTACGAATAGCCTTCCGGCCTGCTAGGGGCTGTCCTGGCTCTCCGTCCATATGCTGCGCCTCTAGGGAGCAAGGGACACAGACTCCTGATCCCAGCACTGAACTTTTCCTCCTGCCGCACACTAGACAGCGTGGAATTGCAGGCATAGCAGCCGCCTCAAAGAACTGCTCTAAACCACCCCGGGAACTCCCCCTCCCCCCCGCTGGCCCTGACCACCAGCCCCGGAAGGAAGGGCTCTCTCCGGGTTGGAGCCCTGCAAAAAACAGCCTAGATACACCTGCTCAATATTTCAATAAGGGAAACGTACAGCATAGCTCGTTTCCCTTTGAACTTCTCTTTTTTTTTTTTCCAACAGGCCAACGCTCTGTAAGCGCCTGATGAGCCTATAGCAGGTCTGCAGCAAATGAGGCTTAAAACGCTTCCAAAAAGCCACTATAAAAAAACGTGGTTTTCAAAATGGCTGCCGGGACTTTTCCCGCGCAGCAAAAAAGTGTCCGGAGGGCAAAGAACTCCTTTATGAGATCCCCCGCTGAGGCAGGGACTTCCCTCTCAACGCCCCTCCAAGAAACAAGTAAAAGAAAATTCAAAAAGAAAGAAAAAACGCCGTTAAAGTCGGCGAGACCTACTTACAGTTCCCTGCTTCAACCTGAGGTGCTGCAATGAGGCAGACATGCGCCGGAGCTCAGCCTGCTCGTGGCTTTGGCTCCGACGGTGCTCCCACCACCAATCTCACTGTCCCTTAGAGATGGCTGGGGCTAAGCCTTCCACCTGCTCCTCACCCTTTCTTGCGGGTTCGGGAGCAGGGAGGCTACTTCTGCTCTGTAAAGCTGCTCCTTTTCACCAAGGGGCAGCCCCCCCCCCCCCCACGAGAGGGAAAAGAGGGAGAAAGGAGGAAGCAGGACTGGAGCCAGAGGGAAGAAAAAAGTGGCTATTTATTTTAGAAAGGCAACCAAACAAAAAACATCAAGAATTAGAAAAGGAAAACAAAGAAAAAATTCCTAGCTCTGCCTATTTGTGCTGGGCCTATCCCTAGGCCCAGAATCTCCTCAGCTGCTTGGATACTGAAGTACTGGTGGAAGGGGGCGGTCCTTGCCTATTTATACTAGAGAGAGAAGAGCTGTGATGTCATTCAGTCTCCAAGGCTGCTGGAGGAGATTCTAAACTCTATGGTTCCGGGACTGGACTAGAGGGATGAAAAGGAACCTAAGCTTTCTTTAGAAGCTCAGATGCCAAGACTCCGACTCTCATACTTTGGACACATCATGCGAAGTGAGAGATCATTAGAGAAAGACATCATGCTTGGCAAGGTAGAAGGTCAGCAATGAAATGGATCGATACAATAACAGCAACTATTGGTGTCACTCTATCAACAATGAGCCACTAGACTGAAGACCAAACACAGTTTAGGACAACTATCCAGAGGGTTGCCATGAGTTGACACCAACTCACCGGCACTTAAGAACACCACCACTCCAGGAACCTTTTGTCAATCAAGAATGGACACATGAATGGTTAAGGAGAGGTGAAGGTGATATTTTACTTACCAATTTAATGTCCTTTCCTTGAGTCCTGCTAGACCACGCCAGAAAAGTGGGTTGTGTTCTTCTACCAGCAGAATGGTGGAGACAAAGAACTAGTGAAAACCCTAGATTTCAATGATATCATTCTCATGTCTCTATACGCCTCAGCCACCAGAGGTCCCTTCAGTATTCATTCTGAAGCATATAAGAGAGACATAGCAAGCCTCACACAACCTCAACTGTGGGCAACAATGAGTAAGTAACAGTAGAGAGCTATGTACAGGAAAGTACAAACAGAAGGTTTTCAGCAGAAGATGAGCCTGCAGAGCCAAGTATAAAAATCATAGCGGACCCAAGGGTATTGCATCAGAAGAACAGAACACTATAGTTTCAGAGGCAGACCCTGGACTGGCCTAGCAAACTCAAGGAAAGGACATTAACTGATAAGTACAATGTCACCTTCTTTATCGCCTCCTAGACCAGTCCAGACAAGTGGGATGTAACAAAGCTACAACACCACAGTGCAGGAATAACACATAGCATCTCACAAAACCCTTGAGCCAAAGGCTGTATCCGCCTGCACATGGACATCCAAGCAGTAATGCTTGACAAAAGTGGAACGTGATGCCCATACTACTGCCCGACAATGTCTGCAGGGAATATTGAGCTCCACTCTGCCCAAGAGAACTCCTGTGCTCGAGCAGAATGGGCACATAAATCCTTCGGAACTGGCTAGTTGCGCAACAGATATGCCAAGACAATGGCCTCCTTAATCTAGTGTCCCAAAAGTTGACTCGATTGCTGCTTTACCCTTGCACGGTCCAGCAAACAGTACAAAAAGATGGTTGGACTTACAAAAGGGATTCTAACCTTCAGGTAGCAGAGAAGCACCCTCCGAACATCCACCAGTGAAGATCCTTATCCTTTCCCCAACACTGCTCCTTTGGGAAGGAGGGCAGGCAAACTACCTGGTTCATGTTAAAAGGAGAAAGCACCTTAGGGAAGAAGAAAGGTACAGGCCAAATGGAAACGGCCTCCTCAGTACAGGACAGATGAGGAACGCAGCAAGACAGAGTCTGCAGCTCTGAAATCCACCTTGTGGAATAAATTGTGAGCAAAAAGACAGTCTTGAGCGTCAAATCCTTTAAGGTAGCATGCTTTAACAGTTCAAAGGGGGCTGCCATCAGGGCCCTGAGCACCAGACACAGATCCCAGGAAGGGATCACAGACAGAAAGGGAGGACGCAGACATCAAACTCCCTGGAGAAAACTTGAGACATCCGGGTGCAAGGCCAAAGACTCGCCCGCCCTCGGACTATGGAAACAGGCCAGAGCTGCCACCTGAACTTTCAGTGAGCTAAGTGAAAAACCCTTCTCTAAGCCATCCTGCAGAAAGGCCAACAGGCAGAACATCTTAGCCATCTCAGGAGACAACTACTATGCATCGCACCAGTGTTCAAAGAGGCACCATATTGGTATGTATGCTAGCTTGGTAGACCTCCTCTGGGCACCAAACAGAGTTGAGATCACTGCTAGAAAGTAGCCATTACACGCTAGCAGTCTTCTTTCAAGAGCCATGCTGTAAACGAGAAGGGAGCCAGGTACTCCAGCACAATTGGTCCCTGCCACAATAGCCTCTGCCACAATAGCCTCTGAGACAGAGGCAGCCGAAGAGGAAGTGCCTGGAGGAGACACGACAAGTTTCCGAACTACGCTCTCTGCAGCCAATCCAGCACTACCAAAACAATCCTGCCTGGGTGGCACTCTAGTTCCAATGGCCCTGGTCTGTACGGTCTTGGCAATGTGCTCCCCAGCCCGAGTGACTGGCATTAGTCGTCAGCCGGATCCAGGAGAAATCATCCAGCAGTATGCCCTTCCTCAGATAACAGGGCTGCCGCCACCACTGCAGGCTGGCCATCGCCATCAATGGGAGCGGAAGCCTGCATTCGAACTCAGATGAGCAAGTCGTCCAGATAGGGATGGACGCAGATCCCTTGGCGCTGCAGCAGCACCACCACCACCACCACGACCTTGGAGAATGTCCTTAGGGCGGTGGATAGCCTGAAAGGGGGGCAAACTGATAGAGCCAAACACGGCAAAACACAGATACTTCTGCTGATCCACCTGGATCGGGATATGAAAATACGCCTTTGCCAGGTCCAGAGAAGCCAAGAATTCCCCTCAGTGTACTGCTTGAATAATGGAGTGCAAGGTTTCCATCTGGAAGCGCAGGACACGCAATTGCTCGTTGAGCCCCTTGAGGTCCATAATGGGCCAGAAGGAACCATCCTCTTTTGGTACCATAAACTAGATGGAGTATCTGTGCTTGCCCGGAGGGGACGGGCACCACTGCCTTCAGGCGTAGCAACTTTTCCAAGATGGTCCACACAGTGGCACCTTTGATCTCAGACCCACAAGGGGAAATGACAAAGGCACTGAGAACTGGCTCTTTGCATTCCAGGACATAACCAAACTGAATGGTGTCTAGCATCCAGTGATTCTTGGTAACCCGGGCTCATTCCTGAAAGAAGAGGCAAAGACTGCCGCCCACTGGAGGAACCAGGGAATGAGCTCCCCAACTTTCAATGCGCAGCCCGGGAGGGTCCTCCTCTAGAGGGGACAGAGTCCCTGGGCCCACGCACTCCACAAAAGGTCTGAGAACAAGCCCGAGGCCTTGAAGCAGAGGGGAAGAAATGTTTTTCAGGTCTGTAATGATGATAGTCCCAAGACCACTCATCAATTTGGCCAGTGAGCCCTTGGTGGTCGGGCGGAGGCTGAAGAGAAAGAGGCACCAGCCCACGTCACAGGTCCCTTGGACCTGTCTTCCAGGAGGCAGTAAGATTTTGTCGCGCCTAGGTCATTCACCAGCTTCTCTAAACAGAAGCTTCTCCTTGAGGGTCCAGTTGAGCTAACGGGGCTTTGGAGGATGTGTCTGCTGCCCAGTGCTGAAGCAAAATCCATTGCTGTGACACTGTCGTCGGGGTACCATCCCTGGCCACCAAACATACGAGGTCATACATGGCATCAGAAAGGAAGGCCATAGCTGACTCTAAAAGAGGGGTAGTATCATCAGGCAGAAGAGGCTGAATCCACTTGAGCAGGGCTTGAGACATCAGGCTGATACATACCGCCAGCTGTAGAATAGCCGCCACCATGGCGAACTGGCTTCTCAGCAAAGAATCCACCTTGCGGTCCAAAACATCCTTTATGGCCAATCTGCTTTCCATAGGAATAGTGGTCTGTCTGGTAACCGCTGTGACCTGCGCATCCACTTTGGAAATGGGTGTATAAGAAGATCTCCGCTCTCCCAGAGGAGCAGCATGTTGAGTGGTTTGACGAGCGGAGATCTTCTTATACACCCTTAACCTTTCAGGTAGGGAGTCGGGGGAGTCCCACTACAACTGGATCATATTCTTGATCACCTCTGAGAATGGGAAGACAGCAGTGGATTTCTGCACCTCTTGAAGGAGATGGTGTACCTTCGGCTCCTGCTCTATGCCGGAAGCATCTGTCAAGGCAGAGGAGACTCTGGTAATCAAAGCTGACAGCTCCTCCTTCCAGAATAGGCAGATCATGCCAGCCTCTGCATAATCTTCTGAAGGTGAGAGCACTTCCTCATCCACATCACAGCACAGTACCGAGCCATCTGAATCTAAGGCATAGTCGGCATCTCCAAGACGTGCCCTTTGCCAGGGGCGCTTACCCAAAGGTAATCTAACAGGGATTCTACTTTCAGCTTGCCCAAGAAGAGACTGCGTCCGGGGGCACCCAAAGGCCACAGGGTCTGAATTAC
The DNA here is from genome assembly GCA_033557465.1 of Ichthyophis bannanicus. Taxonomy (NCBI): domain Eukaryota; kingdom Metazoa; phylum Chordata; class Amphibia; order Gymnophiona; family Ichthyophiidae; genus Ichthyophis; species Ichthyophis bannanicus. The sequence goes on along the minus strand of CM066048.1, from coordinate 93,274,249 downwards.
CACACCAGAAGGTCAGGTTTGTTGCAAAAGGAAAAGAATTACGGGGAGGACAATCTGGGGTCCGGAAGCTCTCCTCTTGGATAAGGCTCCCCAACACTAGGGGGCATAGCCGCCCAAGAGCAGCTCACCAGAGCATCCAGCCGGCTGAATATCCTTACCTATAGTGCCATCCATCACCTTCTGGCCTGAGGCAGGTAAGGGTGGACTAACCGAATCCCTTGGCTGAGAGGGGGAAAGAAAGCCCTCCAAGTGCAACACCAAAGCTGCCATGCAGGAAGGGCAGTGGCATCCAAGGATAAAGCTCCTCACCTGCCACAGGTCAAACAATGTTTCCTTGAAGAAGACATTTATTTATTTATTTTATTTATTTATTTTACAATTCTTATATACCGCACTATTTGCAATCAGCGCGGTTTACATGTAACAAAAAACATCCGACAAAATGCATATGTCTGGTCATTACATTGAACAGGGAGTGGGGATTTGGAGAACAAGTATCAACTATATAAAGGAACTTGGAGAACAAAGGTGAACTATATACATAAGAAGTTCAATGGAGAAGGCTCCTGTTTGGTGTGTTACATTTTTGGGGATGAACTATATGAGAGTGGCTGGGGTTCAGGGCTGTAGGTAAGGTGTTTGATAAAGAGGAAATGTTTCAGGGCCTTCCTGAACTGGCTCAGGTTGGGGATTGCTCTGATGTGTGGTGGTAGGGTGTTCCATAGACTTGGGGCGCAAATACTGAAGGCTCGGTTGGATGTTGTTTTGGTGCAGTTTGTTGTTTCCTTAGGTATAGATAACATATTAGTCTCTGCAGTTCTTCTTAGTCTGCAGGGGGCGGGCGATTGTATGACGTCAGAGAGAGAGGGGGATGATAGCCCCTTGATAGCTTTGAACGTCATCAGCAAGGTCTTAAAACAGATCCTGGCTTGAATGGGAAGCCAATGCAGCTGTTTCAGGAGAGGTGTGATGTGTTCTCTCCTTGAGGCTCCGAATAGTATCCGTGCTGCACTGTTCATGGCCAGTTGCAGGGGGTTTAAGGTTGCTCGGGGAAGTCCTTGAAGGATGGCATTTGCAAAATCGAAATGAGGAATGATGAGGGCTTGGTAAATGGTGCGGAAATCTTCTGGCTCGAGTAACGGGCGTAAGTGTCTGAGGGATCGAATTTTAAAGTAGACTGCTCTGACAGTGTTAGCTATGTGTTGCTTCATGTCAAGATGTTGGTCCAACGTCACCCCAAGGTAACGAATAGTTGATTTCACTTGTAGTTCGGCATTGTGTACCTTCAAACAACTGGGTGGTGTGAAGTTAGGGTTTCTCGAGATGAAAAGCACCTCAGTTTTCTTGTGTTGAATTCTTAAATTTTGTGATAGCAGCCAATCGGATATGGTGTTGAAGCATGCAATCAGAGGGGTAAGGTTTGGGCAGTCAAGTGAAATCGGCATGTACAACAGTACGTCGTCGGCGTATAGCATACAATGCACGTTGAACGATCTGATGATGTTGCAGATGGGTTGAATGTATATATTGAACATCAAGGATGATATGGAGGATCCTTGAGGCACTCCTTGAGTTTGAGGAAATGGTTCGGATGTGGCTCCGTCTGATCGAACATGTTGCCATCTTCCTGACAGGTAAGATCTGCACCACTCTAGTGCTGATCCGCTGATGCCTTTTTCTCTTAGCCGGTATATGAGAATCTCATGACAAACAGAGTCGAAAGCCGCTGCTATATCTAAAAAGATGAGCGCAAAGCCATGTCGTATGTTATCAATGCCTGAGATTACAGTGTTGAGGAGAGTTGTGAGTAATGTTTCAACTCCATGTGACTCTCTAAATCCATGTTGAGATGAATCCAGTGGGGCATTGGTGTCGATATGATCTTGGAGTTGCCTGTAGACTGTTTTTTCAATGATTTTTGCAAGCATCGGGATGCTGGATATTGGCCTGTACGACTCTACCTTTTGGGGATCTAGCTTGGCGTTCTTTAATAGAGGTCTAACGGAGGTCTGCTTGAGAGTAGAGGGGAATGACCCAGTGCTAAAGGATAGCTTTATCATGTTGGCTATGATTGGGGCGAAGTCACTGCGCAACTCTTTTATCCAATATGCTGGGCATGGATCTGTGTGTGCAGTGGTGGTGTTTAGAGCTGAAATGGTGTCTTCGATAATTTTCTTTGAAGGGGTGGAAAAGGAAGTTAGAGAGGTTAGGTACTCTTGTTCTCTGAGGGGGCCAGGTATTACTATCCTGTCAGTCTTGCACATTTTGGACTGCATGAAGACAGCATAGTCCTGCGGGTTGATGCTGGCCAGTTGCTCGGGGGTAGGTTCTTTGGTAAGAGATTTGACTAGGTTGAACAGGTCATGTGGCTTGTTCAATGACCGTTTCAAGGTGTCTGTGTGGTGTTGCTTCATCTTGTCTGTAATGGCTTTGCGATGTATGTGCAGGTGTTGGTTGTATGCTGCTTGGTCACTACTGGTGCGTGATTTCCTCCAGCGTTTTTCAAGCCTTCGTAGAAGGGTTAGGGAAGCTTTAAGGTCGGGTGTGAACCATGGTGTGGAAGGTCTTTTCTTTGGGGCCTTGTTAGTTGAGGAGCGAATTGCGATTGTGCTGAGACTGTTGTTCCAGGAGGTGATCAACTCCTCTAGGTCTAGGGAAGACGTCTCAAGGAGCTTGTCTGTTTCAGCGAGAATCAGTTCTCTGTTAAAAGGGAGGAAGCTTCTGGTCGTTGGTTTAGAGGTCTTGCTTTCATCCTGTTGGGGTCTTTGTGGCCGCGGGGTAGGCATCTGAAAGGTGATGAGTTTATGGTCTGACCATGGTACTGATGTCAATGATAGCATGATATTTTGTGGTTGGTTCAGAACTGCTTGAGGGGCAAAAATGAGGTCCAGCGTGTTACCTTTTGTGTGAGTCGGTTTCTGCACCAGTTGGGTATACCCCAGAATATCTAGAGCTTCTATGAATGTGGATGCTTGATTGTCCTGTAAGGATGGGAGATTAAAGTCCCCTAAGATCCAATTAGGTTTGTATGGACTCTGCGTGTTGGATGCTATATTTATGATGGAGGACAGGTTTATTTATTATTTATTTATTTATTACAGTTTCTTATATACCGCGCTATTTAGCATCAGTGCGGTTTACATTATAACTTAACGACCATAACAACAAGCTGTCAGGTTTACATCGAACAGGAGTATAAACATGGAAAACAGGGTCAACTATATACATAATCTATTTACATTGGAAGGATAGATAAAAGTTATCTGGATCCGCAGTTGGAGCTCTGTAGAGTAAGTTTATAGAGCATGTGTTATTGGAGATTGATACGGTTTCCAGGTTTTTAATGCAGTTGGACTCGACCATTTTGAACTGGAGCTCAGTTCTGGTGATTATAACAACTCCTCCCCCTCTCTTGTTCTGCCTATGACTGGTGAAGGCAACAAAGTTGGATGGAAGTAGTTGATTGAGAATGGTGTTGTCTTCCGTGGAGAGCCAGGTCTCGGTGATCATGATGATATCTAATTTATGGGATGTTATCGTTTCAGTGATTGCCGGCCACTTTTTGCGAAGTGATCGAGCTTTAATGAGTGCGCATTTTAGGGCACAAGGGAAAGGGTTTTTACCTTGCTTGGCCTTTGGGAAGTACTGTAATGGGATGTGCAGTAGGTGGTTACGATGAGAATAGTGAGACTCATGGGAATTGCGGTAGAAGTCACCAGACCATTTCCTTCCACCATTTGAGACTATGGGGATGTGATTATGTGATGTAAGAAGGGCTAGTGAGCTGGGTGGCCAGAATACGAGGAGCAGGAAAAGGCTCAATAGGGATGTAAATGTATGCTCCATTCTAAAGTCTTTTGGGCTAGTTGGGTGAGAAAGGAGTTTACGTTGGGGGAGGGGCTTGGTGTGGTGCTTTAGTAAGAATGGTCCTAATCAAGCTGATAATGTTTCAGTTGCTTTGACAAAGGTGTGAAGGTTCTCTCCTAGGTGTGTGGGTTTTGGCAAAGTACAATGTAACAAGTACAGGTACAATGTAGCAACAATGGTTAAAGATATTTGATAACACTCTTATTTGGCTGTTTAAATACAGTGCAGATCTATTTATTGCACTGTTGCGTATAAACACTATGTGATCATCAATGTTGCAGTGATGGAGAAATCTGCTATGAATAAGTTATAAGTGTTTATAACATACTAAACCACATAGAATACTGGTATGGGAGCGGTATGCTATTTAAATATAATATGTGAGTTTCCAGTAAATAAACCTGCTGTGACATACTTCAGACTACTCGGCTATGGTAAACGTTACATTGTTGATACATATTTACTTTGTGTGCTACAGCAGATAATAAACATCATTGATACAGTGTAAGGTACCTGAGCTGATGTTTCTTGAGCGCAACAACAAATTGTGGATTGTAAAAGGGAGACACAGAGTTAGGGTAAGAATCACAAGAGCGCATGCTGCATTAACTTCACTTTTATGATATGCACATTGGAGGTGCTTGGGTGAAATGTGCATTAGGATCACATGATCACCAGGTGCATTAGGCAAAAAATGTTACTAACGCATGCAGAAAATGGCAGGAAACCCCCACACAGCACCAACGGTCACTATCAGTGCACTCCGAATTGTGTCCCTCAGAGATAGAACTGGGAGCCCTCAACAAGGACAATGACGAGTTCAAGCCTTGGTACTCATCCCCGAGAGCCCCAAATGGAGGATCTGTGCCAGGCTCAGATCTATTCCCCTGAAAGTTGTTTCACTGGCTGGCTGTGCAGCACGGTGTGTGAGGTGGCTGGCAGGCAGATCTCTGAGAGTCTTCTGTAATCTTTGGGAGAGAGCAGTGGGGACAGAGGGGAGGGGGAGGGGAAGGGGCGCTGCGGTTGTGTGAGGCTGCTACACTCTTCCAGATCCTTCCAATTTGTGGCTCTTCAGCAGGCCCTTATCATAAGGGCATGGAGCTGAACCAATTTTCCCTCCTCCTATGACTACTGAAAAGACCGCAGTCTAGTGGAGGTTTCCACCTCGCGCTCAAGTGAGGGTCACCTTTCTGTACTCAAGGTGGTCGTTCAGGAGCATTTAATCAATCTCTTTTCCCCTTAATCCTCAAATTTCTATAGAGAGGAGACAATCCATCCACCATCTGGGGGACACAAAGAAATACTGAAGGGACCTTGAAAGACTGGTAAGGGGGACTGTTGCTTCTGGAGGGAGATCTGCAACTGTATTTACTTCTGGTAATTTTCTTTTTTTTTTTTTTTTTTTTATTTAATCTTTATCATTTTACATATTGTGAAAAGCAAAATATACAAGAAAAAAAATTGGAAAAAGTCTGACACAGACATTCCCACAATACAATAAGGATCACATAATTGAATCATATCAATGAAACACATCTAGGAGGCACTACAAAGAAATTAACAATAAGCCCATTAGCCACCCAGTAAACCTCAAAGGTCCCAAAGGTAAAACAAAAGAAAACATTAAGAAACCACTGAAGAATTCCCCTTCAAAAATTCTAACAAATGTTCAACTTCGCCAAATATATACCGTTTCCCTTGATGTAAAACATGACAATTACATGGAAACTTCAGGAAAAAGTTTGCCCCCATAGCCACCACCCTTGGACGGACCTCCAAAAAGGCTTTCCGTCTCAATTGGGTGGCCCTAGAGACATCTGGAAACAATTGAATAAAGTGGCCACAAAATTTTTCATGCTTTTTCTTGAAATAAGCCCTAAAAATTTTCTGCTTGTCCAAATCAGAAACTAATGAAACCAAAAGAGTTGCTCTGGTGGGTATCTCATCATGAGATGACTCTAAATAGACAGATAAATCCATCAGGGGAGAGGATTTCCCACTACCCTGTAATCCCTCAACCCTATCGATAAGTCTATTTGAGTCCTTCAGCGGCAAATAATATATACTCGAAATCCCAATAGCATCAACATCAGATAAAAGCAAAACTTCTTTCAAATATTTCTTTAACAAAATAATAGGGTCAACATAATGAGTACAAGGAAAGTTTAAGAAGCGCAGGTTCTTAGCACGAAGGGAGTTTTCCAAACCTTCATCCTGACGACGTAATAAAGTAACATCTTTAACCAAAGTTTGCAAAACCCCCTGAGTGAAAGAATCCTGCGCTTCACTCAGAGCAACTCTATTTTCTAAGTTAACCAATTTAACCTCCTGGTCAGACAATTTATTAACCGTTTCTTTAGAAAAAGTAGAAAGTTTTTTTAATGAATTATCAAACAGAAGCTCCATGCGAGATAACTTAGTCCAAACATCTTTTAGAGAGACATCATCCGGGGGAGCCGGCATCTCGACAGACTCAGGAAAAACCACAATAGACGGAAGTGAAGGAGACAAATCAGGGAGAGGAGATTCCAATCGTAAAAACGATGATGATAACACCAGTTTCTCACCCTCTGACTGAACTTGTTCCAATAAAGAGGGGATTTTAAACTCAGTACCTTTGGGTAAAACCGTTGAGGATAAATTGATATCTTGCGGGGACATCAAGGAAGAAGAAGTACTCACGGTAGAAACATCCACCGGGTCATTAGCCACTACTAGGGCATCAGATGTTATCCCTCCAGATCTTAGATGAACATCCATCGGTCCTGTGACTTTCACGGCTTTCGACTGGATCGGAGGGGGCTTCTTCTTACGTTTCCCCATCAGCGATTACACGAACCGCCTCGTGCGCCGAAGGGGCGCCAAAGGGGCGTGTCCTGCCCCTTTGGTCACGCCCCTTCGGACACGCACCACGGACACGCGCCCGCTAACGCGTTCCGCGTAGGGGGGCAGACTGATATAGCCCCAGTAAGACAGCGTCCCCAATCAGAGAAGCTGCAGCAGGTCACCGGGCAGGCAAAAGAACCACACTGAAGTCAAACAGGAAGTAAGTAAGCGCCTCGATATCCCGCGTAGGGGGCAGACTGATATAGCCCCAGTAAGACAGCGTCCCCAATCAGAGAAGCTGCAGCAGGTCACCGGGCAGGCAAAAGAACCACACTGAAGTCAAACAGGAAGTAAGTAAGCGCCTCGATATCCCGCGTAGGGGGCAGACTGATATAGCCCCAGTAAGACAGCGTCCCCAATCAGAGAAGCTGCAGCAGGTCACCGGGCAGGCAAAAGAACCACACTGAAGTCAAACAGGAAGTAAGTAAGCGCCTCGATATCCCGCGTAGGGGGCAGACTGATATAGCCCCAGTAAGACAGCGTCCCCAATCAGAGAAGCTGCAGCAGGTCACCGGGCAGGCAAAAGAACCACACTGAAGTCAAACAGGAAGTAAGTAAGCGCCTCGATATCCCGCGTAGGGGGCAGACTGATATAGCCCCAGTAAGACAGCGTCCCCAATCAGAGAAACTGCAGCAGGTCACCGGGCAGGCAAAAGAACCACACTGAAGTCAAACAGGAAGTAAGTAAGCGCCTCGATATCCCGCGTAGGGGGCAGACTGATATAGCCCCAGTAAGACAGCGTCCCCAATCAGAGAAGCTGCAGCAGGTCACCGGGCAGGCAAAAGAACCACACTGAAGTCAAACAGGAAGTAAGTAAGCGCCTCCCTGGTAATTTTCTAAAAGGAATTCTTTGTATTAAAGCTAATTAATCTGTGATCCACTATTTTTGTTAAATCAGTCAGGGCCTCGTAGCAGCAGTTTAAATTTACATTTAAAACACAGAGGAGAACTCTCTGGTTACATTTCATATCCAGCAGAGAGCTTGTACTTTAAATTTAATAGTCACTCAGGGCCTAGTAACAGCAAAGTACTTTTAGTTTAAATTTAAAACACAGAAGAGAGCTTTCTGGTTACATTTGGAACCCAGCAGAGAGCTTGTAGTTTACATTTAATAGTCACTCAGGGCCTAGCATCAGCAAAGTTCTTTTAGCTTAAATTTACAACACAGAAAAGAGCTTTCTGGTTAAATTTAGAACCCAGCAGAGAGCTTGTACTTTAAATTTCATAAGAAGTTAGAGCCTAGCAGCAGCTAAGAGCTATAATTTAAATCAAATCAGAATATAGCTTACCTCAGCAGCACAAGACAGGGTACTGTGTAGCAGCCCTCTTTTAATAAGTGTTAATTCCCTCCCACCCTCCCCACACCCATCCACCCCTGGGATAATCGTAGCTTTATAGGTACTTACACATCTTAAAAGACAGGAGGTGCTCTCAGGTGAAGCTCATTACCCAAGTCAGTCATACACTAAGGACCTGAGATTAGTTAAGCTTCAGGTGAACAAGGTATATTACACGTATTAGGTTCAGTTTTATTAGTATAAATATCCATAGCAACCCTTAGTAAGTAAAGAACTTAGATCTAAACACAAACTTAAAACTAAGATGCAGACAGCAGTCCAGCAGCGGGATGGGGGCTTTCCAGTCTTTTGCATTGAGTGTCACATGTATGATTTTCTCCCAGTTGGTGAGAGGTCTTACGTGTGCACTAGGTGCAAGGAGCTCTTTGCTCTCAGGGAACGAGTCCGTTCTCTAGAGGCTAAAGTAGCAGACTTGGAAAGCATAAGACAGACAGAGAGGTACATAGACGAGACCTACAGGGATATAGTCCTGAAGTCCCACCTCCAGTCTGGCAGCATCCCTGTTGCCATGGAGGAGAGAGGTCACGTGACAGGAGAGCATCACCCTGGTGTGGCAGGAAGTGATCCTGTAACTAGGACCTGTCCTCCAGGTGATGTAAAACCCTCTCGCACCGAGGAAGTTTCTCCAGGGCCATGTGCCCATGAGGGAAGGGTTAGGACAGCCGTTATAGTTGGTGATTCGATCATTAGGCATGTAGATAGCTGGGTGGCTGGTGGACGTGAGGATCGCCTGGTAACATGCCTGCCTGGTGCGAAGATAGCGGACCTCACGCGCCACCTAGATAAGGTCTTAGATAGTGCTGGGGAGGAGTCTGCTGTCTTGGTACATGTTGGTACCAATGACATAGGAAAATGTGGTAGGGAGGTTCTGGAGGCTAAATTTAGGCTTTTAGGTAGGAAGTTGAAATCCAGAACTTCCAGGGTAGCATTCTCCGAAATGCTTCCTGTTCCACGCGCAGGACCCAAAAGGCAGACAGAGCTCCGGAGTCTCAATGCGTGGATGAGACAATGGTGCAGAGATGAGGGGTTTGGATTTGTTAGGAACTGGGGAACATTCTGGGGAAAGGAGGGGCTCTTCCGAAGGGATGGGCTTCACCTTAACCGGGATGGAACCAGGCTGCTGGCATTAACCTTTAAAAATGAGATAGAGCAGCTTTTAAACTAGATATTAGGGGAAAGCCGACAGTCGCCCAAGAGCAGACGGTTCGGAAGAATGTATCTTTGAAGGATACTACCAAAAGCAGAGAGGTTCCACAAAAGAGTAAAGTAGCCCAAATGCCCTCAAGTATGGAGCAGACAGAGCTTAAAGATCCCAAATTACTCATGTCTAACAGACAAATTAATATGGATAAAATACATTCTCTAAAATGCTTGTATGCAAATGCTAGAGGTCTAAAAAATAAGATGGGAGAGTTAGAATATATAGCACTAAATGAAAGGTTAGATATGATTGGAATATCAGAGACATGGTGGAAGGACGACAACCAGTGGGACACTGTGATACCTGGGTACAAACTATATCGTAATGATAGAGCTGATCAAATTGGTGGAGGGGTTGCTCTCTATGTTAGAGAGGGCATTGAGTCAGAAAGGATTAAAGTTTTGCAGGAAACAAAATCTGCTGTAGAATCTATATGGATTGAAATTCCATGTAAAAGGGGGAAGGCAATGGCAGTGGGGGTGTACTATCAAGCGCCTGGCCAGAATGACCAAATGGATGATGAAATGCTCAAAGAAATCAAGGAAGCTAACAAATGTTACAGCACAGTAATAATAATGGGTGATTTCAACTACCCCGGTATCGACTGGGTCAGTGTCACGTCAGGACATGCTAGGGAGATAAAGTTCCTAGATGATATAAATGACTGCTTCTTGGAGCAGCTGGTTCATGAACCGACCAGAGGGGAAGCCATATTAGACCTAATCCTTAGTGGAACACCAGATCTAGTGCAAGAGATAAGGTTGTTGGGGCCACTTGGCAATAGTGATCATAGCATGATCGCCTTTGATTTAATTAGTGGAGGAGGGATAGTAAGGAAATCCACAGTACTACCTTTTAACTTTCGAAAGGGAGACTATGATAAAATGAGGAAAACAGTCAAGAAAAACTAAAAGGAGCAGTTGCAAAGGTTAAAGACGTACATCAGGCTTGGCTGTTGTTGAAAAATACTATCTTGGAAGCCCAGACCAGCTGTATTCCACGCTTTAAGAAAAGTGGAAAGAAGTCCAAAAAACTGCCAGCATGGTTTAAAGTTGAGGTCAGAGAGGCTGTTGCCAAAAAAGCATCTTTCAGGAAATGGGAAAAAAGAGCCAAACGACAAAACCTGGAAACAGCACAAGCACTGGCAAGTCAAATGCAAGGCATTGATAAGGCAGGCAAAGGGAGAATTTGAGAAGAAGCTTGCTGCAGAAGCAAAAACGCGAAGTAAAGACCTTTTCAAGTACATTCGTAGCAAAAAACCTGTGAGAGAGTCAATTGGTCCATTAGATGATAAAGGGGTTAAAGGAGAACTAAGAGGCGACAAGGCGATAGCGGAGAGACTGAACGAATTCTTTGCTTCAGTCTTTACTGAGGAAGATGTAGGGATGTTACCCATGACTGAAGTGGTATTTAAAGGTGCAGAAGAATTGAAGGAAATATCGATACATCGAGAAGATGTATTACAACTATTAGATAAGCTGAAGAGTAGCAAATCACCTGGGCCGGATGGTATACATCCAAGGGTATTGAAAGAACTGAAATATGAGATTGCAGACCTGCTATTAGTAATCTGTGAACTATCATTAAAATCATCTCTAATACCTGAAGATTGGAGGATCGCCAATGTAACACCAATTATTAAAAAGGGTTCCAGGGGTGATCCGGGAAACTACAGACCGGTGAGCCTGACGTCAATACCGGGAAAAATGATAGAAACCATCATAAAGAATAAAATTACTCAGCATGTAGATAGTCATGAACTAATGAGAGACAGCCAACATGGCTTTAGACAAGGAAGATCTTGTCTTACTAATCTGTTATGTTTTTTTGAAGGAGTGAATAATCAGGTGGACAAAGGTGAGTCGGTTGATATTGTGTATCTGGACTTTCAGAAAGCCTTTGACAAGGTCCCTCATGAGAGACTTTTGGCAAAACTAAAGAGTCATGGGATAGGAGGCAGTGTACTATTGTGGATCAGGAACTGGTTAAAAGATAGAAAGCAGAGGGTAGGGCTAAATGGCCAATTTTCCCAATGGAGAAAGGTGAATAGTGGTGTACCCCAGGGATCTGTGCTGGGTCCGCTGCTTTTTGACATATTCATAAATGACCTGGAAAGTGGAATAACGAGTGAGGTTATCAAATTTGCAGATGACACAAAACTATTTAAAGTTGTTAAAACCCAAGAGGATTGTGGGAAATTGCAAGAGGATCTTGATAAATTGGAAGACTGGGCATCAAAATGGCAGATGAAATTTAATGTGGACAAGTGCAAGGTTATGCATCTAGGGAAGAACAACCCAAACTATGGTTACACGATGCAAGGTTCCACATTAGGAACCACCACCCAGGAAAAAGATTTAGGCGTCATTGTGGATACCATGTTAAAACCCTCGGCCCAGTGTGCAGCGGCGGCCAAGAGAGCAAATAGAATAGGTATGATAAGGAAAGGAATGGAAAATAAAACAAAGGATATTATAATGCCTCTATATCGTTCCATGGTGAGACCGCACCTTGAATATTGTGTGCAATTCTGGTCGCCGTATCTTAAAAAGGATATAGAGTTATTAGAAAAGGTTCAGAGAAGAGCCACCAAAATGGTAAAGGGGATGGAAGGATACTCCTATGAAGAAAGGCTAAAATGGTTAGGGCTCTTTAACCTGGAAAAGAGACGGCTGAGGGGAGATATGATAGAAGTCTATAAATTAATGAGCGGAGTGGAACGGGTAAACGTAGATCGATTGTTTACCTTATCAGAATATAGAAAGACTAGGGGACATGCAATGAAGCTACAGGGTAAACTATTTAAGACTAATAAGAGAAAATATTTTTTCACTCAACGTGTAATCAAACTCTGGAATTTGTTACCGGAGGATGTAGTAAAGGCTGTTAGTGTAGCTGGGTTTAAAAAAGGTTTGGACAAGTTCCTGGAGGAAAGGTCCATAAGCCATTATTAAGAAGGGACCCAGGATATCAATGCTTGAACCAATACAAGCATTGTGGAACCTGTGTCCCTTGGGGAAACTGCTAGGTACATATGACCTAGATTGGCCACTGTTGGAAACAGAATACTGGGCTTGATGGACCTTGGTCTGACCCAGTATGGCATATCTTATGTTCTTATGACCTCTAGTGGCTGAGGCAAAGCATGAGAGCAATGTCATTGAAACCTTGGCTTTTCTTTGGTTCTTTGTCTCCACCAATCTGTAGAGGAACACAACCAACTTGTCTGGACTGATCTAGCAGGACTATATAGAACTAAAACTGAAGGATGCAAAATCAATAGCTGCAGCCCAGGAAAGCGAATTATGGACGAAATGGTTCACAGTGTGCACTGAAAAAAAACTAGTAAAACAGAAATGTATCGATTCTGTAAGAAAGAGCTGGAAACCGTGCCTCACCTCAAAGCTGGCTAAGAAATTCTGATGGCAGAAAATTTCTATACAGAAAGGCACAATAAAGTAGCAAGTCTCATCCACTGCAAACTGTAAATACTACATCACTGTGCCTGAAAAGCACTGGAATCATAAGAATATAAGAAATGCCATACTGGGTCAAACCAAGGTCCATCAAGCCCAGTATCCTATTTCCAACAGTGACCAATCCAGGTCACAAGTACCTAGCAGTTTCCCAAAAAGACACACAGGTTCCATAAAGCTTGTATTGGGGCAAGGAGTGGATTACCTGGGTCCTTTTTAATAATGGTTTATGGACCTTTCCTCCAGGAACTTCTCCAAACCTTTTTTAAAGCCAACAACACTAACAGCTTTTACTACATCCTCTCGTAATGAATTCCAGAGTTTGATTACACATTGAGTAAAAAAATATTTTCTCATATGTCTTAAAACAGGTTACACTGGGGATTCAAGATGGCGTTGTAACAGGACGCGGGGTTTGCTGCTCCACTTATCTCTGATTTGTTTCCTCTGGAATTTGCTGTTTGTCCCTGCCCTATGCCGAAGCAGAAGGCTAAGGGCAAGGGAGGACTACCGGCTGGGCAGCGTACAATGGAGAACTACACGGCGGCAAAGAAGGGCGATCCTGCGGCTGTGGCGAGCCCCGGCTTAGGCAGCGATGTTTCGCTGAGCCCTGCCGGCCCTTCAACTCCTCCCCTGCCCGCTGACGCGGCTGCCGGCATTGTAGTGGCTCTCTGAGAGTCTCATTCCAGGAGTCTGACAGAGACGTCGGCGTCTTTGGCAGGGGCACTGTCTCCTGCACCTCAGTCAGGCGTTATAGAGCAGGGGAGTATGGTATCCTCTATCTCCAGCCTTAAGCCTCCGTTCGTTTTTCCTCCTCTTCAGTGTCCACAGGAAGTAACCTTGGTTTCAATTTGGTCTGCCCTACAGTCGGTCTATCAGTTGTGTGCTGTAGCCTTTCAGGCCCTGACCCCACTTCCCGATCGGTTGGAAAGTGTGGAGAAGGGACTAGGTAACCAGCAGGGTCAGTTGACTATGCTTGACCATCAAGTTCAACAGGTACAAGAACAGCAGTGGCTATTTTCGCAAGGTAGGATAGTATTTCTACAAAAAATTGAGAATTTGGAGAATGCATCCCCGTCCTTGAACCTGAGGATATTGAATTTTCCCCATATATCTGGCTCACCAGCTAGGACTCTTTTTCATAGATTTCTAAAGGATATCTTCGGTTACCCTGAGGCTGGTTTTCCTCCTATGCAGGAGATCTTCTATTTACCATCTGGCGGTGCTGCTGACGCTACTGCTACAGTTCCCGCTCCTCAAGTTGATGTTTCCTTGGACTCTCTTGATTTGGAAAATCTTTCCGTATTATTGGAACAGTCATCTAAAACAGTAGGGTCTAGAGCGACATTATTAGTTTCTTTTGTTTTTCTTCAAGCTAAAAATGCATTGTTACGTCTTTTTCTTAAGAAAACTGATATTTCTTTTCTGGGGGGTAAGATTCAGATTTTTCCGGACTTGTCCCGTTGGACACAAGTTCGTAGGAAGAAACTTTTGGAACTGCGCTCCGAGGTGGTAACACTAGGTGCAAAGTTCCAATTACGATTTCCTTATGTTTATGTTTATTTCATTTGATAAACCGCCCTTCAGTAACAATCAAGGCGGTATACAGTATACAAATAGGGAAGGGCCCAAGGCCAGTGAAATGGAAAAGAAAATTTACAATCTTTGATAGGAGAGTAAGAGAGAAAAGAGAGACAAGACTGGACGTAGGAAATTACAGTCTTGAGGGAGAGAGACAGGACTGGGTGTAGGAAGGCAGTTACACAAAAGGGGAGGGAAGGTCAAAGGCCAGGGAAAAGAGGTGAGTCTTCAGGTTTCGTTTAAAGGTGGTATGATGGAGCTCCAAACGAAGAGAGGAGGGGAGGGAGTTCCAGAGGGCAGGGCCTGCGATAAAGAAGGCAGAGGAACGGGTGGACTGTAGATGGGCGAGGGAGGGAGAGGGAAGGGTAAGGCGATTGAGGTGAAAAGAACAGGGAGTGTGCCTGGGAGAGTGGAAGATGATAAGGTCTGCTAGGTATTGTGGAGTGCTGGTGTGGAGAGCTTTGTGAACCAGAGAGAGAAATTTAAATTGGGTGCAGAAGGAGACAGGTAACCAGTGAAGATGAAAGAGAAGGGGTGTTATGTGGTCTCGGAAAGTGGAATGAGTAATAAGGCGAGCAGCAGTGTTTTGGATCCTCTGAAGTCGAGTCAGTTGAGATTTAGAGAGACCAGTGAAAACTGAGTTGGAGAAATCAACGCGTGACATGACCAGAGACAGTAGCAGGGTAGTGAGAGCATTACCAGAACTCTGTATATCATTTCTTTGAACATTCTCAATTACGCTTCTTCTTGGATGCAAAGAAGTTGTAGGGCTGATTGGGGTTGGTTGGAGTGGGGGGTAATTTGGATGGGCCTCTTTGTATTATGTGCTTTGCTGTTTTAGTTCTGTTATTAATTTTGTACTTTATTTGTTTTTTTTTCCATGCCTCTGGAATTGTGATTCTTGGATCGCTCTTTTTTGTGGACTATTTAGTAGTTGGTCTTTAATTCCCTTCGGGGATTTAATTCTGCCTTGTTTATTGAGATTGCTTGATGATTTTATTTTTGGTAAGACCACTGCTTGTATTTCTTGTCCAAGTTTTGCTTGGTGTATATTTGTAAAATTTGATAAATTAAAAAAAAAAAACAGGTTACACTGTAGCTTCACTACATGTCCTCTAGTCTTTCTACTTTTTGATGCCGTAAAAAATCGATCTACGTTTACCTGTTCCACTCCATACGTTAATTTATAGAGCTCTATCATATCTCCTCTCAGCTGTCTCTTTTCCAGGTTGAAAAGCCCTAACTTTTTAAGCCTCTCCTCAAAGGGGTATCCTTCCATTCCTTTTACCATTTTGGTGGCTCTTCTTGGTACCTTTTCTAATTCCGCTATATCCTCTTTTAAGATACAGCAAACAGAATTGCACACAATATTCAAGGTGCGGTCGCACTGTGGAACGATACAGAGGCATTATATAATATCCTCGGTTTTATTCGCCATTCCTTTCGTTATGATTCCTAGCATTTTATTTGCTTTTTTGGCTGCTGCTGCACACTAGGCGGAGGATTTTAACGTGTTACCCATGATGACGCCTTAATCTTTTTCTTGGGTGGTAGTTCTTAATGTGGAACCTTGCATCGTGTAAACATAGTTTGGGTTGTTCTTTCCTAGGTGTATACCTTTGCACTTGTCCACATTAAATTTCATCTGCCATTTGAATGTCCAGTCTTCCAATGTATCAAGGTCCTCTTGCAATTTTTCACAATCCTCTTGGGTTTTAACAACTTTGAATAATTTTGTGTCATTTGTAAATATGACTACCTCACTCGTTACTCCCATTTTCAAGTCATTTACGAATATGTTAAAAAGCAGCAGACCCAGTACAGAACCCTGGGGTACTCCACTATTCACCTTTCTCCATTGGAAAATTGGCCATTCAGCCTTTCCCTCTGTTTACTATCTTTTAACCAGTTCCTGATCCACAACAGTACACTGCCTCCTATCCCATGATTTTTTAACTTTGCCAAGAGTCTCTCATGAGGGATCTTGTCAAAGGCTGTCTGAAAATCCAGATATACTATATTGACTGGCTCACCTTTGTCTACCTGTTTATTCAGAGGCGGCTCAAGGCAATCTGCTGCCTGAGGCGAAGAATGAGATGGCCCTCCCCCCCCCCCACCTTAGAGGGGGCGCGGCTTTTTCAGAAATCCAGTCAGAGACTGAACCAAACCAAAAAGTTGATTAGAGTATATGGAGGAAATGCAAGATGTTTGCACACAGGGCCGTAACGAGCTACAGTCGCGCCCTGTGCAACTTGCAGCTCAGGCGCATGCCCCGCCTCTCCCCCCATACCTCAGTCCAGCGCTGCCTGCTCTTTCCCTGCTGCTGCCACCCTCTGTTTTTTTCAAGGCAGCGCCGGCAGAGGGAAAGAGCAGGCAAAGCTGAACAAAGGTATGGGAGGAGGAGAGGGGCATGCGCCCGATCTGAAAGGCGCCGGCACTTTAAGCAGATCTGTTGCTCCCTGCTCTGACATCGCATCAGAGGAGGGAGGGACCAGATCTGCTTGAAGTGCTGTGAAAAGGCTTGGGGGTGCATTTCGGCTGCCTGCTATTGTAGGGCAACAGCAGACAGCCGAAATGTGCCCCCCAAGCCTTTGCGCCCTGTGCGGCTGCACTGCTTGCACAGGGCTAGGTATGGCCCTGTTTGCACATCAAGGAACTAAAAGACAGCAAGCACCAACAGCATAGTTTATAAAACTTAATTATAACTCATTTTTATTTTGTTATAAACTGCATCATTATTCTTGCTTTTTCTTTTTCAACATATATTTTGCATCCACAGTAGGTGCAGAGCAGAACCAGGATATTCACCCACAGAACTCAATATAAAAAAAAAATCTGATTCTGATCATCTCACTAACAACAACCACCACTATTCTCCAGTACCAGGCATATTGTGAACTAATACAAAACCCTACAACAAAGAGCAAACCTATCATACCATACCAGCACAAACTTCCAAAACTCACATAAGGAGCCCATCCAAAAAAAAGCATCACGGTAAATACTACAGTGGGCCCTGGAACATCCAAACACCTATTTGAAAAGCTGAACAAGTCAAATTACTACAGTACAGTATAGATCTTTATGTACAAACTCCATGTTAACAGAACTCCTGACCTCAGTCACACACTCACAACATCGACCCTCACCAAGTACAGAAGAAGTAACCACAATCTAAAGTAAAAATAAAAATATGTAGACAAAATTTAAACTGAAATCCCAAGAAGCCAGAGTCTACATGCAGTGTAACATCAGATAAATAAGAGATGCAGTTCCCCAATACAATGTAAAATATAAAAATAGCACAAAGTCCAATCACTAAAATCTAAATAAAATTATTTTTTCTACCTTTGTTGTCTGACCATTTTATTCTCTGATGATGCTGGTCCCAATCTGAGGCTTCTGCTTTCCTGTCTTTTCTTAGCTCTCTTTCTGTGGTCTATGATCCATCTGCCATTTCTTATCTCTTCTTTTATTTTTCTTCACTTCCTTCCATCGGCCCAGTTCCAGTAACCCTCCCCAATATCAGCCCCCTTTCCAGTCCTCCCCTCCCACTACCTTCCAATGTCAACCGCCTTACATTCCCACGACTGCCACTGGTGTCCATTCCCTTCCAGTCCCCCTCCTTCCCCACTGTCCAGCCCCTTCTAGTCCAAATACCATCCCAGGCATCAGCTCACGTCCACTCTCATTGCCACCCTCCCAGTCAGCTCTCTTCCAGTCGCCCTTCCCTACCCTCTGTCCATCCCCCTTCCAGTGCCATTCACATGTCAGCTCCCTTCCAGCCTCCTCCCCATTACCCAGTCACCTACTACTCCCATCCTCAAGTGTCAGCTGTCTTCCATTCCCCCCTTCATTACATCCCAGGAGTCGGCTCCTTTCCAGCCCCCTCCTTCCCCCGTGTCACCTCCCTTCCTGCCCCCTCCTTCCCCTGGCAGACCCTCTCAGTATCCACTCCCTTCCAGTCCTATTCTACCATCCCCCCACATCAGCCCATTTGTAGCCCTAGCCCCAGTTTTCTTCTAGGGCCAGCAGCACCCTCCTCCCTTCTCCCATCTCCCATTAGCCCATTTCCAGTCCTAGCCCCCCAATCAGCCCATTACCAGTCCTAGCTCACTTCCAGTGCTAGCCCCCCATCAGTCCATTACCAGTCCTAACACCCGCAATAAGTCAATTTCCAGTCTAAGCACCCCAATCAGCCCATTTCCTGTCCTAGCTCCCCTAATCAGCCCATTTCCAGGCCTAATCCCACCAATCAGCCCATTTCCAGTTCTAACCCCCCTCCTGATCAGCCTATTTCCATTTTTAACCTCCCGATCAGCACATTTCCAGTTCTAACCCCCCCCCCATCAGTCCATTTCCAATCCTAGCCCCCCCCCCCCCCCGATAGCCCATTATTTATTTTATTTATTTATTTGGTTACATTTGTATACCGCTTCTTCCAGAGATCAGTAGCGGTTTACATCACATTAAATTCTGGCACAGCAAACAATTTCTTACAAGGATTAAAGAATCTACATCTGGATTTTGGTGATTAGAAATTAAACAGCTTAGGGTATTTACAGTTGCATTTATGCGTTTGGTTTGTACAGCTTAGGGTATTTACAGTTTGTCAGACGGCTGCCTGGGTGAGAATCTTCACAGTCTTTGCAAGTGCATATCTCTATATGATTTGCAAGGTATTGTGGGCAATGTAGTTCATTCACACCAGACACAGCTGCTGACAATAATTTAGTTGTGCTCTTGGGTAAAGCCAATAAGATATTTATTTATGGGGTTATTTCTCCCAACACAGATATGCTTGGTAGCACATAAATTAGGTAACTTGCTTTCAGTGTTAACTTGGAAAAACAAAGTCAAAATCAGGAAAACAACAAATGAAAAGCCACAAAGCAAGAAACAAACTGTTCTTTTTAGATTAACTTCTGATTACTTCCCACACAGATTCAGAAATGATTCTCTCCTAGCTCACAAGCAATTAGGTAAGGCTTAATTGCTAGCAGTCACCAGCTGAAACCCCTTAGCTGGCTTGCCTTCCACTGTGTGGGTCAAATCCTGCTTCAGGAGCTTTTCTGAGTAGATTAAAGAACAAATTTGTATTTCTTTGTGATGGTTGCTGTACTTTATAACAGAAAGTTACCAATGGAGTTTAGATAGAGAGCAGTCCATATAAACAGGATCCTCATCTGCTATTATTCCCCCTTGTTCAACAAGCATGGGTTCAATATCATGTATTGGCACAGATGAATCTCTCAATGGAGCATTTTCAGGAGAATACTTGTTTCCCTGCTGTCTTTCAAGGTTATAGCAAGGGCATAGATCAGTGTTCATACCTGAGCTTCCATTGCTGCTAGAATTCCTCTCTATATAGCCTGGCCAGTATGTAGTCCAGTTCTTATGTCCAGCCTTCCAATCCAGATCCCTGGACACTGGATCTCTCTTCACATACCTTCTGGCACAGTTCTTAGAGTCCCTTCCACGTGCAGCCGTCTCCCTCACAGGTAGCCTCTGGTGATTCCTAGCTCTGCAGCAGCATTCCTCTGGCTTTCCCCAGTCCAATGGTGTATGCTGGCCCTTGGAATACCTCCCAGTATACGTACTGCTTTGGACTCTTCTAGACCTCTCAAAGGCTTTTCTCCTCTTTCTTCCAGAGGGCTTCTTTCCCTCTCTGTCTGTCCGGTTTGGCTTCTGCTTCTGATGATCCTTCAGATGAAACTGATGATCAAACTCAAGCTGATTCTCGGGATACTGAGGACAATTCTCTGGATATCCAAGGTGATCATGAAGATGGTCATCTGTAGAATAAACTCTACTCTTATTCTGCTTAGATGAGTGCTCCCCCCTAATACAGCGCAGCTGTGCTGAATCAGGCCCTGCCCTTTGAGATGAGTGCTTAGGGATTACCTCATAGCCCTCCTGATTGAACACACATTTCCCCACTTCAGCTCCTCTAATGGCTGTTGGAAACCTGGTGCATTCTGGGACTGGTAGTCTTTTATGGGAAAATTCTGTTTTCTTATTTCTACCAGAACTGACAGGTTGCTTGTTCAGAGTCACTTCACCTTTTCTATAGCTCCTTCCTGAGCTATGATAAGCTTCCTTATCACAAGTTGCATTTATGTGTTTGGTTTGTACAGCTTGAGTCATTTACAGATTCATTTATACATCGTGCGCTAGTTATAGTATGGATTATTTACAGTATGGTTTATTTACAGTTTCATTTAGCTAAACAGCTTGGTCTATTTATGGTTTCATTTAAACTAATTACTGTTTGTTTACAGACATAAGTTCTATGTGGCTTTTTTTGTGGTGCGCTGAGCAAATGGTTTCTTTCTGAATTTAAGTTACATTGTAGTATTCTTGGAAAAGGTAGGTTTTTAGTTTCTTTCTGAAATCTTGCAGGTCGTTGTTTGCTCTTAGTGTGTCAGGTAGCTTATTCCATTGCGTGGGCGCTATGTAGGTGAAGGCTCTGTTACTCGTGGAGGTCTTAGCTGTGCGGATGAAGGGTGTTACATGTAGTGTGTTTAGGTTGTGCGTTCTTCTGCTTCTGTTATGCGGTTGCGTTGTGATAAGCGTGGAGAGGAAGGATGGTACTATGTTGTGTATCAGTTTAAAAGTGGTTACTATTATTTTGTATCTTATACGGGCAGCAATAGGAAGCCAGTGTAGTTCCATTAGTATTGGTGTGATGTGGTTGGATAGTTGTCTCTTCATTATTATCCTAGCTGTGACATTTTGCACTAGTTGTAGTATGTTGAGGGATTTTTTTGGAGGATGGCATTGCAGTAGTCTAGGTGAGGTGTGATTAGCGCTTGAGCTATTGTTCTGAAGTCGGACTGCTCAATGATGTTGCGTAGAGGTTGGAGGATTCTTAGTTTGTGGAATATTGCCCGATTCAGTAGTCTTAAGTGTTTTTCCATTTTGAGGTTTTGGTCAAATGTTACTCCTAGGTATTTTATCTCATCCTTGATGTTATATGAGTTATTGTTCATGGTGATGGTTGAGGGGGGGTTGAAATCTTGTTTTTTAGAGATGAACATTACTTCAGTTTTCTTATGGTTTATGGACATGTTCTGTTGAAGCCATGTTTGCGCATCCTTGAGGCATTCTTCCAGATGATTATAGTTCAGGTTGTTTGTGTCCAGTTGAGAATATAGCATTATGTCATCCGCATAAATGTGGTAATTGATCTTGTGTTTCTGAAAAATCTTACAGATGGGTTTCATGTAAAGGTTGAACAACAGGGAGGACAATGCAGAGCCTTGTGGTATTCCCTGTGTTTGTGGGAAAGCCTCTGAAATTTCTTGATTGAAGAGAACTTGTTGCATTTGGTTGGAGATGTAGGATCTGAACCATTTTAGGGGGGTTCCTTTTATTCCTATGGTCTCCAGTCTGTTGATGAGGGTCTTGTGATCTACAGTATCGAATGCCACTGATATATCTATGAATATTAATATGAATATTTTCTTATTGTCTTTTATGCCTTTATAAATTTTATCAAGCAGCAATAGCAGTAGGTTTTCCACCCCATGATATTGCCGGAAACCATATTGATGGTCGTTGAGTGCATTACTGGCATTAATGTGATCTTGTAGTTGTTGCTGGGCTGCTTTTTCGATGGTCTTGGCCAGGAATGATATGCTTCAGATGGGCCGGTATGAGGATGGGTCATTAGCAGTCCTAGCCCCACCCCTCCCGATAAGCGCATTTCCAGTTCTAACTCCCCATCAGCCCATTTCCAGTCCTATACCCCCTCCCGATCAGCCCATTTCCAGTTCTAACCCATCAGCCCATTTCCGGACCTAGCCCCCCCATAGCCCATTAACAGTCCTAGCCACCCTCCCGATCAGCCCATTTCCAGTTCTAACCCCCTATCAGCCCATTTCCAATCCTAACCCCCCCCCCATCAGACAATTTCCAGTCCTAGCCCTCCCCCCATCTGGCCATTGCAATTTCCTGTGCTAATCCCCACCCACCACCAGGCCAGCTCCAGACTTTCTTTAGAGAAAGAAAAAAACGGCTGCAAATGCTGTGCGGCAGCCACCGCCTCCCCATTAGAGCCCTCACACAGCACCCCCCTCCCCAGTTCAGCTTTGCAGAGCCGCGCGAAGGGAGAGCGTTTCCCTTTCCCGCGGCTCTGTTAAAGCTGAGCCTGCCGGCGCTGATGGGAAACCGCATTTCTTGGGGTTTGTTTTGTTTTTTATTATTATTTTGAAGGCCGAGTGAGGCGGTCTTTTTGGGGGCAATTTTTAACACCCCCAAAAAGATTTGCCAACTGAGGCTACTGCCTCACTCAGTCTCATTATAGAGCTGCCCCTGTGTTTATTCACAACTTCAAAAAAATAAAACAGATTAGTAAGATAAGACCTTCCTTGGCTAAAGCCATGTTGACTTTCTCCTATTAAACCATGACAATCTCATGTTCAGTAATTTTGTTGTTTATAATGGTTTCTACCATTCTGCCTGGTACAGATGACAGGCTCACCGGCCTGTAGTTTCCCAGATCACCCCTGGAGCCCTTTTTAAAAATTGGCGTTAAATTGGCCATTCGCCAATCATTAGGTGCTACAGATGATTTTAATGATAGTTCACAGATTAATAGTAGGGCTGCAATTTCATATTTCTATTCTTTCAACACCCTTGGGTGTATACCATTCAGTCCAGGTGATTTGCTACTGTTCAGTTTACCAAATAATTGTAATATATCTTCCTGGGTTATTGATTCTTCCAATGCATCACCTTTAAATACCATTTCAGTCATGGGTAATTTCCCTACATCATCTTCAGTAAAAACTGAAGCAAAGAATTCATTCAGTCTCTCCACTATGGTCTTGTCCCCTCTTAGTGCCCCTTTTACCCCTCTATCATCTAATGGCCCAACTGACTCTCACAGGTTTTCTTTGCTATGAATGTACTTGAAAATGTCTTCATTATGCATTTTTGCTTCCGCAGCAAGCTTCTTCTCAAATTCTCTCTTTGCCTGCCATATTAATGCCTAGCATCTAACTTGGCAGTGCGTATGTTGTTTCCAGTTTTTGTCATTTGGCTCCTTTTTCCATTTCCTGAAAGATGCTTTTTTGGCTACAACAGCTTCTCTGACCTCACCTTTAAACCATGCTGTTACTTTTTTAAACCGTGGAATAGAACTGGTCTAGGTTTCCAAGATAATATTTTAAACAACGCCCATGCTTGATGTAAATCTTTAACCTTTGCAGCTGCTCCTTTTAGTTTTTTTCTTAACTATTTTCCTCATTTTATCACAATCTCCCTTTTGAAAGTTAAAAAGCAGTTCTGTGGATTTCCTTGCCGTCCTTCGTCCATTTATGAAATCAAATGCGATCATGCTATGATTACCATTGTCAAGTGGTCCCAACACCCTTATCTCTTGCACCAGATCTTGTGTACCACTAAGGACTAGGTCCATAATGGCTTCCCGTCTTGTCAGTTCATGAACCAGCTGCTCCAAGAAGCAGTCATTTATTTCATCAAGGAACTGTCTCCCTAGTATGTCCTGCCATGATACTGACCCAGTTGATACAAGGATAAATGAATCACCCATTATTACTACTGTACTGTAAGTTTTGTTAGCTTCCCTGATTTCTTTGAGCATTTCATCATCCATTTGTTCATTCTGGCCAGGCGGTCATTAGTACATCCCTACTGCCATCGCCTTCCCCTTTTTATATGGAATTTCAATCCACGGAGATTCTACAGTGTATTTCGTTTCCTGCAACATTTAATCCCATATGACTCAATGCCCTCTCTAACATAGAGTGCAACCCCTCCACCAATTTGATCTACTCTATCACTGTGATATAATTTGTACCCAGGTATTGTGGCAGGTGCAGGCCTGTGATCCACGGTGTCTGACATAAGCAGGCAGGCCTAACTAGCTTGACCTGTAAATGAAGCCTGTGGAGAGGCACATAGGAATTGCACATCCCCCAATATGCTGCTATTGTAGGATAGAACTCTGTAAGAGAACTAAACTAACTTAGGTAAGCAGAACTGAGAGATGGAAAAATACAGAAAAATGTGTTTAAAAGTTACTGATAAGAAAAAGTACATCTGCAAGGAATATAATTGGGAGTGCTGACAGATGAGTTGCAGAGCCCTGCTCCCCTGCATGCACAAATTGGCTATATGGCCTTGAGAGTGTGAAAGTAACAAGTTGATGAACTGACCATTGTAACTGGGACTAGAAGGGGGGTATGCAGGTGCCATGCCCACTGAAGGAACATAATTGGATAAACTTATCAGTACCGGGACCAATGGAAGGGGTACGGGAGAGTACCAGGACCAATGAAATGTTTTTCTATACCTAGAATGGAGCAGAAGTCTATAAAAGTTGTTGTAATGCTTGAAAACTTTGCTCAGCCATTTTGAAATTGACTTGCTTGAGACTTGTGCACAAATAAATGATTTGGACCTTCTGAACAGACTCCTGGTATCATTGGTTTGTCTGCGCTTTGCTGCTACATATTCTTGGTGCGTTGGCCGGGAAGTTGTGGAATCAAAGTGTATATAGGGCAATATACCACGACTTTCCGCCTCTATAGGCTTGGTCCTGCCGGGATCGCGCCCTTCCGACGAGGGCTGCTCCCTGGCGCCGCCGGACCCTTGTATCGGAGGGAGCTGGTCGGACCTCGGCGGGTGCCGGGCCCGGCTGGAGCCAACGCCTCGAACCCGAGTGAGGGGAGTCCGAGGTCCAACTCATGCGCCTGCTTGGGAAGTTTGAGGACCGGATCCGGTGAGTATAGTTTTGATTTGGTGTCTAGACAGAAATAGAAAGAGCAGTACTGCCATTGGAACTTGGAATTGGGAATGTGTAATCTCGAGATATTGGGAATTGGTAAGAGAGCCTGATCACCTCTCAAGGAAGGGCCGAGTAACCCCACATGGGAATTCGCCGGGTGAAACCCTCATCCTTATCGTAATTGGGGAAAAAGACTAGTCAGAATAGATAGAAACGAATGCATTCTGGGATACGTTGCTAGCATGATTGTGTGAACGAAGTGTGAATGAGAGGTCTGGCAGCACGGACCAAGTGAAGGCGGACCCCTGAGTAGCGCATTTCCTGACCGGGCGACCGCGTTCAGGTCGCAAAAAGGGGGAAGCGATTGTCGTCTTGTCTTGTTATTTGTATTCCTTATACGTTTCCAGGGCCGTGAGGACCCCTTACCCACAGTCCGCCCTCCTTTTCCCTTTTGTCTGTTGTTGCGCGCGCACACATCGAAATGGGAGGGGCGGGGTCTACTAGAAACACTCCATTAGAATGTATGATCGCACATTTTAAAGAGGGATATTCTGGAGATTATGGTATTAAAATGACAGCAGCCCGTTTGCAGATTTTGTGTACTAGGGAGTGGCCCGATCTAGACCCCATCTGGCCCCGAGAGGGAACATTTAATGTAGAGATTATTCAGTCAATACACCGTAGAGTGCGGATAGCGCACCCCGATCAGTACCCCTATATAGATTCCTGGTTAAGTATTTGTGAAGATCCGCCCCCCTGGGCGCAGCGCTGTTATGAGGAACAGTGCAGGATAATGTTAGCGAAAACAGATTCTAGACAGAAAACGGAACAGCCTAGAATGAAAGAGCAGGATAAGAAGTCCAGGAAGAAGCCCATCCTGGTAGATCCCGATTCCCCGGAGATAATTCTCAGACAGCCTCGAACCCCAGGTCCAATAAGAGTAGCCCGGCGTCCGGCCCCAGAACCCCAGAGACGGCCGGAGCGGGACACAACCCCTGAACCCCCTCCTGGAGGGCAGAGAGAGGAATTAGCTGAAGAAGAGGATGCTATAAAAAGCGAGTCAGAAGCAGAGGTAGAAGAGGAAGAAAAAGAGAATGCCCAGAGCGAGGAAGATAGCGTACAAGTGGTTGCTAGTGCCAGTGTGCCAGCAAAAGATACACCCAAAGTGAAACCTGTTGAGAAAGCGAAAGTAATCCCTGGAAAGATAGTTAAGAAAACAGCCCTTAGATCCCAGAAGACAGCTCCCGCCAAGATGCTGCCTTTACGGCAGGTCCCGGGAGTGCCTATAAAGAACGATAATGAGGAGGTGGTAGCGGGACCCTTAACTTATGTATATATCCCTTTCTCTACAACTGATTTGTTAAATTGGAGGTCGCATTATGCCTCCTATACTAGTAAGCCCCAGGAACTGACAGAATTAGTAACTACCATTATGGAAACCCACCAACCCACCTGGCCAGATTGCCGTCAGCTCCTGACCACCCTATTCACGACAGAAGAGCAAGCACGAATTAGAAAAGCAGCTATTGAATGGATGGCAGATAACCCTGTAGCCCCGGGACAGGGACTGAGCAGAATAGACTATCGGGAAGCAGCCCAGAGAGAATTCCCGAATGAAGACCCCCATTGGGATCCAAATACAGATGAAGGATCCACAGCCCTAGCCCGTTTTCGCCAAGGCTTTTTACAAGGCCTGAAAAGGGGGGGCCAAAAAGCTATGAACCTTTCCAAAGTTGCAGGAGTTATCCAAGGTGTAGATGAAAGCCCAGCAGACTTTCATGAAAGATTAACTGAAGCATACAGAATGTATACTCCCTATGATCCCGAGGCACCAGGAAGTTTATGTATGGTGAATTCTGCTTTTGTAAACCAGTCTCAACCAGACATTAGACGTAAACTACAGAAGTTAGAAGGGTTTGCGGGCATGAATGCAACACAGTTACTGGAAGTCGCTCATAAAGTGTATGTGAATCGTGATAATGAAAGACAGAGAGAATGTGATAGAAAGATGAAGAAGAAAGCTGATTTTTTGGCTGCGGCCATAGTTGAACAGAAAAGGGGAGGTGTCCCTAGTCGACGGAGCAGAGGAAGAGGGCGGGGTCAAGGCGGAGGCCGGACCCAGAAGCTAGGCGTGAACCAATGCGCCTACTGTAGAGAGGAAGGACATTGGAGAGATACGTGCCCGCAACTCGAAGACGCCCAGCAAGATGACGACAGCAATCATCAGTGGCGAGAAGAAAGACGAGGCTATCCCCGAAACCGCGGAGGAGCCAATCGAGAACAATTCCAGCGAGAAAGAGGAGGAGGAGCCATTCAAGCATTGGCCACAACGGTCCATGATGAGAATGACGTGGATTAGGACAGACCGGGCTCCAAGTTTGCTTTAGGTCTCCAGGAGCCTATGGTCGGAATACAAATAGGAGACCAAGTTATGGACTTTATGGTTGATACTGGAGCACAACATTCAGTAATAGACAAAAAGATAGCCCCACTTTCTACAAAAGCAGTCACCATTATAGGAGCAACTGGTGCCAAAACTACAAAGTCTTTTCTTCAGAATCGTATATGCAGTCTAGGAGGACAGCAAATAACTCATCAATTCCTTTACATGCCTGAATGTCCAGTGCCACTACTGGGACGAGATATGTTAGCCAAACTCCAAGCACAAATATCTTTCTCTGAACAAGGAGAAATGCAAATGACAGTAAATCCCCAAGCCAAACCAGCAGGAATAATGCTGCTGACAGTTCCCCGAGAAGAAGAATGGAGGTATTACATCGATGACTCTATCCAAGACACTTATTTCGAACAAACTCTAAAGAACATTCATGCACCACCTGGAGTATGGGCAGAAGGCAGTCCCCCAGGCCTAGCCAAGCATATAGCTCCAGTGATTGTAACCCTCAAGCCTAGTGCTACACCAGTGCACTTCAAACAGTACCCTCTCCCAAGAGCTGCAATTGAAGGCATTCATCGCCACTTACAAAGATTGCTCGAATATGGACTACTAAAAGTATGTCAATCCCCACGGAACACTCCACGTTTGCCAGTAAAGAAGCCTGGAACGGATGATTACCGCCCAGTACAAGATTTAAGGAGAGTAAATGATGCAGTTGAAACTATACATCCAGTTGTACCCAATCCTTACACTCTTCTAGGACTGATACCTGCTGAAGCTACCCATTTCACTGTACTGGATTTGAAAGATGCATTCTTTTGCATAAGATTAGCCCCTGTAAGTCAGATATTGTTTGCCTTTGAATGGCAGGACCCCATCTCTGGAAGAGGGGGCCAACTCACCTGGACAAGATTACCCCAAGGATTCAAGAATTCGCCTACCATCTTTAGTGCTGCACTAAATCAAGACCTTTCAAGTTATCCAGTGGCCCCGGGGAAGAGAGTGCTTCTCCAATACGTGGACGATCTGCTGATAGCTGCCATATCAGAAAGTGAATGTATACTAGCTACCAAAGATCTCTTGCAGTTACTAGATGAAGCTGGATACAAAGTTTCCAGAGCCAAAGCACAGCTATGCCAAAAAGAAGTGAAATACTTGGGTTTTCGTATTACCCAAGGAAGCCGAAGATTAGGCAGAGAAAGAAAAGAAGCAGTATGTAGAATTCCAACTCCAACAACCAGAAAGCAAGTCAGAGCCTTTCTGGGAGCGGCAGGATATTGCCGAATCTGGATACCCAACTTCGCCCAAATTGCCAAACCACTGTATGAAGCCACAAAAGGAGAAGAGAAGTCACCACGAGTGGGGACTTGAGCAGGATACAGCCTTCCAGAAATTAAAGGAAGAATTGATGTCATCACCAGCACTTGGACTACCAGATGTCCACAAGCCTTTCCACTTGTTTGTACATGAAGCACAGGGAAATGCCTTAGGCATGTTGACTCAGAAATTGGGAAATTGGGAGCGACCTGTAGCATACCTATCGAAACAATTGGACCCTGTGGCCAAAGGATGGCCACCTTGCCTGAGAGCAGTTGCAGCTACAGCGCTATTAGTGAGTGAAGCAGACAAGCTCACACTAGGACAGAACATACGAGTCACTGTGCCACATGCAGTCCTCGCCCTTATGGAACAAAAAGCAAATTATTGGCTCACCAATTCCCGAATGTTGAAATACCAGAGTATGTTATGTGAAAACCCACAGATACAACTAGAAGTGAGTCATGCCTTGAATCCAGCCACCTTGATACCCATCAGTGAAGAACTCCCAGAACATGACTGTATCGAAGTCATGGAAACTGTGTTCTCCAGTCGACCTGATTTGACAGATGTGCCCATAGACAATCCTGACCAGATCTATTATGTTGATGGGAGCAGTCTCATCCTCGATGGACGACGCTGTGCCGGATATGCAGTCGTCACTCAACACGAAGTAGTTGAATCATCAGCTCTAGCCTCAGGCACATCAGCCCAAAAAGCCGAATTGATAGCACTTACCAGAGCATTGCTGTTAGGAGAAAACCTTGTGCTAAATGTATATACAGATTCCAAATATGCCTTCACTACTCTACATGCCCATGGAGCTCTCTATAAAGAACGAGGGCTCATCACGTCCGGAGGAAAATCAGTCAAGTATGGTCCCGAGATATTGATGTTACTTGATGCAGTTTGGGCCCCAACACGTGTAGCTGTCATGCACTGTAGAGGACATCAAGCAGGAAAAGGAGAAGTTGCCCGAGGGAATAGATTTGCAGATGCCTCAGCACGACAAGCAGCTATGACAGGACAGATTGCCCCACAAGCTATGCCAATGCAAGCAGCATTGTTTCCAGTACCTCTGAATTTATGGACACCACGATATACCACCAAAGAATTGGATTACTACTGTAACAAAGAAGATGGAGTACTGAAAGATGGATGGATTGAGCTGCCACCAGAAGAGGGCAGTCAACCCCCTGGACGAATAGTAATTCCTGAACTGTTAGGACCATCTTTTGTCAAAGCCTTTCACGAAGCTACCCACTATGGGAAAAGTGCTATGGAAAAAGCACTCAGACCACATTTTTACATCCCTCTGTTGACAACCATATCAGCCTCAGTAGCACGTCAATGTCTAACCTGTGCCAAAAATAATGCCAAGCAAGGCCTTATAACGGCACCCCGAGTTCAGTCAGGAGGTGTAACTCCCATGCACAACCTCCAAGTTGATTTTACCGAAATGCCAAGAGCTAATGGATACCATTACCTGTTAGTATTAGTTTGTACTTTCTCTGGGTGGGTAGAAGCCTTCCCAACCAGAACTGAGAAAGCCCGAGAAGTTACCAAAGTTTTAATGAGAGAGATTGTCCCTAGGTTCGGAATTCCAGCAGTAATAGGGTCAGACAATGGACCCTCATTTGTCTCACAGGTTACTCAACAGTTAGCAAAAGCTTTGCAGATACAGTGGAAACTCCACACTGCATACAGACCCCAGAGTTCAGGGAAAGTTGAGCGAATGAATCGTACCCTAAAAGCCCAAATGTCCAAGCTTTGTCAGGAGACACACTTGAAGTGGCCCCAAGTGCTCCCAATAGCTTTACTCAGAATACGCTCAGCTCCTGTAAAGTCAACAGGATTTTCCCCTTTTGAAGTTCTGTATGGGAAACCCCCACCAATAGTGCAGGGAATTAAAGGAAGTTTAGCCCAAATTGGTTCAGAAGTAACCAGACAAGAACTCCTAGCTCTTAGTTTTGTTCTGCAGACTCTCCATGCGTGGATCCAAGACCAATTGCCTATCAACTTGACGGAACCCTTGCATCCCTATCAGCCTGGTACCTCGGTGTGGATCAAAGATTGGAAGAAGACACCGTTGGAACCCCATTGGAAGGGACCGTACACCGTCATCCTGTCTACCCCAACTGCAGTAAAGGTAGCCGAGATCGACGCCTGGATCCACCAAAGCAGAGTCAAGCCCGCCGCTGATCCTGAACCAGAGCAGTGGACAGCAGAACAGCATCTTGATGCACCCTTGCGAGTTACTCTGAGACGGCAACCAGCAGCTTAGACACTTCATCACAGTGCCTTGCAGTAGCCAAGTCTTTCGAAGAGGATTGCTGTTTTCCATGCAGCAAAAGTTTTGTTTCAACGAACCCAATTTGCGTGCGATTTGGCACACTACTTTGATACTACATTGACTAAGCCAGACTTCACAAGCCAACTGAAATTGCTAATAAGTTGGTTCATGTGTACTGGACAACCTGAGGATCTTCAATCAACACTCAGCACCCGTTAAATTGCTTCATTAGCAAACGGGACGAAGAATAAAAGACCGTCGTGATCAAGATCAGCAAGCTTGAGGATTCAGAAGAACTCCAATCAACATCAACATGCATCTTTACTTTTGCTTTGCCTTGGTTGCCTTCCTTGGAGGTTTTGAACAGACTTATGCTTTACCTCCATGCACTGCTTGCATTACTTCTACTCGAACTGGACTGAAAGTAACTCAGACTTTGATTTACCACTCATACTATACCTGCAAGGGAAAAGTGACTCGGTGTATTTATAACACCACTGAACTAAATATTTGCACTTATGGCAAAATTAGAGCATGCTATAATCCACATCAGAATCCATCCTATTACACGTTGGAAATACGATGGAAGGATGCAGATGGACCTATACTAGCTGCTACACCACCACTTAAAGACATTACTAAACCTGCTGTTTTGAATTTTGATGCATGTAATGCCATTAACAGAGATAGTTATTCCACCTGTGGTACATGGGAGAAAGCGTATCGAAATAACCATAAGTACATGTGTCCAGTGGGTGCCACAGGATGGAGGAAGTGTACAGGTAAAAAGGAACCAGGCTATAGTACTGCACCAGCAGCAGATTACTATTGCCCGTATTGGGAATGTGTTTTCTATGCTACCTGGAATAATGGTATAGTTGATGAGAAGATAGACAAACGAATGGCTACTTTAACCAAGCCAACCACAAATGATAAATGTCAGAAAGATGCTTGTAACCCCTTACACTTACGTATACACAATCCCTATGCATGGAAACAAGGATACAAGTTTGGTTTACGGATTGCTGGAGGGGCAGTAGATCCAGGAACCATTGTGTATATTAGATTGAATACCCAAGCCCACAAGTCATCCAAATATCACATCCATAACACCTTCTATGAAGCCATGCATGTAAATAAGTTTGAGATCCCTCATCCCTCACAGAATTTATTTCTAGAATTAGCCGGAGCAGTAGTATCTAGTCTTAAAATCTCAGATTGCTATTTCTGTGGCGGAACCCAAATGGGAGACCAATGGCCATGGGAAGCCCAAGAATTGAATTATTCTTTGATTTACAATCAGACTGAATTACACAAGACTACCAGTGAATGGGTGTTAGCGCACTCAATTGTCGGACGTCTTTGCTATGCCAGAACTGGACCCCAGTTCAACCAAAAGGTAGGACAGCTGGTCTGTCTTAGCCAGAAGTACTATAATGCCACGACCAAGAAGACAGCATGGTGGTCAGGAATCAGACACCCTGAACCTCCTAACCCATTAGCCAGATTTCCTGAACTTGCAGATTTATGGACTAACCTTGCCAAAGTCCATGCCTGGCAAGCCCCACCTGGCCTATATTGGATCTGTGGAAACCGAGCGTATGCCCAACTCCCGCCACAATGGGGAGGAGCATGTGTCTTAGGAACCATCAGACCTTCCTTTTTTCTTTTAAACACTGAACATGGAGAACAATTAGGATACCCTGTTTACACTACCCACCGACACAAACGAGCATTAAGACAGAAACAAGAAGCCTTACAGATAGGCAAGTGGGAGAAGTGGCAGGGTGATGATTGGCCACCAGAAAGGATCATCGAGTATTATGGGCCTGCCACTTGGAATGATGATGGTATGTATGGTTATCGCACTCCAATCTATATGATTAATCGTATTATTCGCTTACAAGCAGTAGTTGAAATAATAACCAATGAAACTAGTCATGCTCTTACGCTCTTAGCTAGACAAAGTACTCAGATGCGCACTGCCATATATCAGAATCGCTTAGCACTCGATTATTTGTTAGCAGCTGAAGGAGGAGTATGTGGTAAACTGAATTTAACTAATTGCTGTTTGAAAATAGATGATAAGGGTCAAGTAGTTGAAGAAATTGCTAAAGATATGCAAAGACATGCTTATGTGCCGGTGCAAACTTGGCACTCATTGAAATTTCCTAACTGGTTTGCTAACCTTTTCTCCTGGCTGGGAGGATTTAAGACTTTCATTGTCTTAGTACTAATTCTTGTTGCTGTTATTTTCCTATTACCATGTTTAATCCCATGTTGTATGCGTTCCATTCATAATGCTATTGATAGCACAGTAGAGCGGAAGACCGCAACTAAAATAATGGCTTTATATAAAGCCAGCCCTAGTCGAAATCCTTCAATCATGATGTGATTCTTCTAAAGGTGATTTAACTCTCACACCTTATTAAGTAATAGGGTGAAAATCAAAGGGGGGAATGTGGCAGGTGCAGGCCTGTGATCCACGGTGTCTGACATAAGCAGGCAGGCCTAACTAGCTTGACCTGTAAATGAAGCCTGTGGAAAGGCACATAGGAATTGCACATCCCCCAATATGCTGCTATTGTAGGATAGAACTCTGTAAGAGAACTAAACTAACTTAGGTAAGCAGAACTGAGAGATGGAAAAATACAGAAAAATGTGTTTAAAAGTTACTGATAAGAAAAAGTACATCTGCAAGGAATATAATTGGGAGTGCTGACAGATGAGTTGCAGAGCCCTGCTCCCCTGCATGCACAAATTGGCTATATGGCCTTGAGAGTGTGAAAGTAACAAGTTGATGAACTGACCATTGTAATTGGGACTAGAAGGGGGGTATGCAGGTGCCATGCCCACTGAAGGAACATAATTGGATAAACTTATCAGTACCGGGACCAATGGAAGGGGTACGGGAGAGTACCAGGACCAATGAAATGTTTTTCTATACCTAGAATGGAACAGAAGTCTATAAAAGTTGTTGTAATGCTTGAAAACTTTGCTCAGCCATTTTGAAATTGACTTGCTTGAGACTTGTGCACAAATAAATGATTTGGACCTTCTGAACAGACTCCTGGTATCATTGGTTTGTCTGCGCTTTGCTGCTACAGTATCACAATGTCCCA
This sequence comes from Ichthyophis bannanicus, assembly GCA_033557465.1. Lineage (NCBI taxonomy): Eukaryota > Metazoa > Chordata > Amphibia > Gymnophiona > Ichthyophiidae > Ichthyophis > Ichthyophis bannanicus. Next base: position 93,239,993 of record CM066048.1, on the reverse strand, counting down.
CTGGTTGTCCTCCTTCCACCAGTCTCTGAGATACCAATCATATCTAAAACTTCTTATTTAGTGCTATATATTCTAACTCTTCCATCTTATTTTTTAGACTTCTAGCATTTGCATTCAAGCATTTTAGAGGTAGCATTTTATTCATATTAATCTGGTTAACAGTAGGCAAGGGTAATTTGGGATTTCTAAGCTCTGTCTGCTCTGTACTTAAGGGCATTTGGGTTATTTTTGTCTTTACTAGAACCTCTACGTCGATATACCCTCTATAAATTAATGAACGGAGTGGAACGGGTAAACGTAGATCGATTGTTTACGTTATCAGAATATAGGAAGACTAGGGGACATGCAATGAAGCTACAGGGTAAACTATTTAAGACTAATAAAAGAATTTTTTTTTTTTCACTCAACGTGTAATCAAACTCTGGAATTTGTTACCGAAGGGTGTAGTAAAGGCTGTTAGTGTAGCTGGGTTTAAAAAAGGTTTGGACGACTCACTTCCGGTGACGTCGGGGAGCATGGTGGCTGCTCTCTGAGGGAGCTCCGGGGCGCTGGTAAAATACGCTAAAATTTGAGAGACCCTTACCCGGACTGCAGAATCCCCCGATAGAGCGTCATATTCCCGGCCCAAGAAGAGATGTCGGTGAAAGCTCGGCTGTCCGAATTCCGCTCCCCATACGAAATTCTGGGGGAGAAAGAGGAGGGGGGGCCCGCAGACCGCATGGCGGGCGCGGAGAAGGAGAGGCCTGACATGGCCGGCGATTCTGCTGACGGCCCCGACTCGGTAGAGAGTCTGAAAACGTGGCTCACAGCCTTCAAAGCTGAGTTTAAGGGTGAGATGAAGGCGGAAATGGGCTATTTCACGAAAGAGTTGAGGGAGACGCTGCAGGCGCTTAAACAGGATGTGCGGGAGATGGGGGCCCGCGTGGAGGTGGTGGAGGAGCGCTTAGAGCAGCAGGAGGAGATGGTGCATGAACTGCAGAGCGGCTGGGAGGAGCTGCGGCAGGCACAGGAGACGCTACGGGTGAAGACAGAAGACCTGGAGGACCGATCGCGTCGGAGCAATGTGCGGGTGCGGGGCCTCCCGGAGGAGCAGCGCTTTCAAGATTGCGAAGGGACACTGTCGAGGCTGTTCTCGGCCATTTTAACGGAGGCAGACCCCGATGGGGGGGGAGTGAGTGACCCGGTGCTCATGGACAGGGCTCATCGGAGCCTAGGCCCCCCGAGAGACAACAAACCACGAGATGTGATTGCCTGCCTGAGCTCTTATAAGTTGAAAGAGAAGCTCTTAGCGGCGGCGCGGAAGCTGGGCCCATACCAATGGGAGGGAGCCAAAATCGAAATTTATCAGGACCTCTCGGCTGGCACATTGCAGCGGCGGTGGGAGCTCCGGGAAGTTACCTCAGTGTTGCGCCGGGAGGGGTGGCGATATAGATGGCTCTTCCCCTTTGGCCTGCTGGTGACTGTCAAAGGTACCACCCGCCGCATCCAGAGCGTGGAGGGGGCCTGGCAAACCCTGCGCGAAATGGGGGTGGACAACCTCCCAGAGACACGGCTGCAGGGCCCATCGAGGGGTCAACGCCCGCAAGAGCGTCCCGCAACGACGAAATGGCAGAGGGTGGAGAGCAAGAGTAAAAGTCGGCGGCTCACCAGGCTGTCCGGAGGCAAAGAGCGCCCTTTGGGAGGAGATGATAAAGGGGCCTGATTTGCTCCTGGGCGACCCTTATTGTTCCTGTTTTCGCTGGGGATTTGACCCAGGGTCCCCGCAGTGGCTGGTGGAAAAGGGGAGATTGGGAATGAAACGGGGACTTTGGGAGCCTTGGCCCGTGTGCTCAGTAACCCCGGGGCCTTGTGACCATTATTGAGCGGACAGAGACCTTGTTGCTCTCAGTGCCTGTGGATATTGTAATGCCTGCTCACACAGTTTTATGGCTTTATCCCCCAGTGCTGGACGGCGTCTGGACGGGAGGCTGTGAGTGATGCCATGCTCTGTATGGGGACACGTGGGACCTTACCTCTGGAGTTGTGCTCAGCTCTGGGGCATGGGCAGGACATGCATGGAGTGGAGCAAGCTCAGTGCTGCCCCAGCTCTGTCTGGGGTGCTCAGGGGGGCGGGGGGAGTGCGGGGGGGGGCCTGTGAAGTGTAAAATGTTTGTTATGTTGTTGATTATGCTGTTTCTCTGTTTGCTGTACAATAGTTCTTAATGTAGATATAATATATGCGGGAAGGGGCTGCGGGGAGGGGAAGGGTGTTGGGATAGGCGGGAGGTGAGGGATGGGAGAAGGGGGGGGATGGGTAGAGGGTAGGGGAAATGTGACAGCGCCCGGGACGGTTGCTGGGAGGGGTGGTAGATACTCCAGAGGGAGTGGTTATGCAGGGTGGGATGAGGGGACAGGGGGTGGGGGGGGGTTGGGGGTGGGGAGGGGGGGGAAGGGGGAGGGGGGGGTTGGGGGTGGGGAGGGGGGGGAAGGGGGAGGGTCGGCAAAAGAGAGTGAAGGATACTGGGTGGGGTGGAAGGGCGGTGTACGATAAGTTAACATGGGGAGGATAGGTTCCATCAATGTCAAGGGACTCAATAGCCCCCAGAAGCGGCGGCAACTTTATAGAGAGGTCGCAAGGCTTGATTGGGAAGTGATCTTGCTCCAGGAAACACACCTGCTTAGGAAACATGAGAGCCTGATGAAAAATGCCCGTTACCCTCATCAATACTTTGGGTGCGCGAGGGGGGCCAAGGCAGGCAAAAAGGGGGGGGTAGCGGTCCTGCTCCGCCGGGACAGTACACTCAAGGTTGATAGGGTAGAGCGGGATGAGGCAGGCCGGGTGCTGGTACTGGGGGGGGAGTGGCAGGGTGAGCGGGTTACCCTGGTAAATATCTATGCTCCTAATACGCAGCAAGCGGAATTCTGGGGAGAGGTGCGGGGTTTTTTATCTAGGCATGTCCAAGGGAAGTTAATTATGGGGGGGGGACTTCAATATTGCTTTACATCCTCGGTGGGATAGACAGGCGGGGGGGAGGGATGGGAAGGGGAAGGCCCGGAAGATTCTCAAACGTATTATAGCTACACACTGTCTCAGTGATGTGTGGCGACAGCTACATGGTGGAAGTCGGGAGTATACTTTTTACTCTACTCCCCACGATAGCTATAGCAGGATTGACTATGTCCTGGTACCGGACGGGTGGCAGCCCCGGGTCCAAGAGGCGCAAATAGGGAATATCACGTGGTCAGATCATGCCCCGACCTGGGTGAGTGTGGGGAGCTCTCGGGAAGGGGGGGGGGGGGTCCGTTTTTGGAGACTTAATGAGAGCTTGCTCCGGAATGCGGAGGTGGTGCAGGACATGAAGGGGTGCTTGCGGGAGTACTGGGAGCTCAATGATACGGGGGATGTGGGAGAGGTGGGTCTGTGGGAGGGGATGAAAGCAGTGGTGAGAGGGAGGCTGGTGATGTGGTCCTCTCGTCTTAAAAAACGGAGACTGGCGAAAGAGGAGGCGCTCCAAGCTGAGATCCACCGGGTGACAGAACTATACCAAAGGCAGGGGATTAAGAGGGACCTTCGGCGCCTTAATCAGTTGCGGACGGAGCTGAGTAAGTTGCAGGTTGACGAGATCGGGTTCCAGCTGACGCGGTTACGGCAGCGATATTACGAATGGGGGGATAGAGCAGGGCGCTTACTGGCTAATAAACTACGGAAGCGGGAGGCTCAAACCTCGATCGGGGGGCTGGTTGGGGAGGCGGGGGAGATGTTGAAGACGGAGCGCCAGATCGGGGAGCGCTTTTGTCAGTTCTACCGGGCCCTCTATAAGAAACCGGAGGGTGAGCGAGAAGGGGCTAGAGAGGCTTATCTGGATGGGGTGGAGTTGCGGTCCTTGGCTGAGGAGGCGACTCAAGCCTTAGAGTGCGACATTACCAGGGAAGAGGTGGTGCGGGTCCTGAAGGAGCTGCCGACAGGGAAAGCTCCGGGGTTGGATGGATTGACGGGGGCCTTTTATAAAATTTTCCGAGAGGAGCTTTTAGACCGGCTGGTTCGGGTGGTTAATGGGGTGCAGAGGGATGGCGGAGGTCTGTCAGCGGATATGCTCACCGCGGGAATCACGGTGCTGCCTAAAGCAGGCCGAGACCCGCTATACTGTGAGTCGTATCGGCCCATCTCCTTACTGAATGTAGATGTTAAGATAATTGCTAAAGTACTGGCCAATCGATTGGCGCCGTTGATGCCTGGGTTAATTGGGCTGGACCAAACCGGATTTATCCAGGGGCGGCAAGCATCGGACAATATCAAGAGGGCGCTAGAGGTTGTCTGGGGACTGCAGGCTCAGGGGGTAGAGGCCATGCTGCTGTCGGTTGACGCCGAAAAGGCCTTTGACAGGGTGGATTGGGGCTTCCTCTTTCTTACAATGACGCGGATGGGTATAGGTCCCAAGTTCTTGCGATGGGTGCAGGCTTTATATAGGGGTCCTCTAGCTAGGGTTAAAATTAATGGGCGATACACGGGGACCCTGGCACTGGAGCGGGGGACTCGACAGGGCTGCCCGATGTCCCCTCTCCTTTTTGCTATTGCTATCGAACCCTTAGCATGCGCCATCCGGGCCAATGGTCGGGTGCAGGGACTTCAACAGGGGGATGAACATCATAAGATCTCGCTCTTTGCGGATGATGTCCTTTTGGCAGTTACACAGCCTGAGGACTCTTTACCCGTCATCCTGGAACTGCTGGGGCAATATGGGGAGGTGTCTGGGTTCAAAATGAACCCCGACAAGACGGAGGCCCTGAACTTAACACTGACGGAGGCCCGCCTGGCGGGGATCAAGAGGGCATACCCATTTCGGTGGAAAGAGGGGGCTATTCGCTACTTGGGGGTCAATATTACCCCGAAGCCCAGCGGGCTCTATCTAGCTAATTATAGTAAACTATGGAAGGAGATAGAGCGGGACCTTCAGTTGTGGGTAGGGTATGAGGTCTCCTGGCTAGGCCGGATAGCTGTTGTAAAAATGAATATTCTCCCGCGCATACTCTACTATTTTCAGGCGTTGCCAGTGGCAATTCCTGGAACACACATGCGGCGTCTACAGCGGCAGGTGAATCAGTATATCTGGCGGAGGCGCCCCCCCCGGATTGCGAGTGCCGTCCTTTATCGGCGGCGGGAGGAAGGGGGTCTGGGACTCCCCAACTTGCAGGCTTACTACTGGGCCGCCCAGGCACGGCATGTGATGGATTGGAGGGGTGGGGGGGAGGGAAAGACTTTTGTTGCCCTGGAACGGCACAGTAGCCGGGGTGGGTCCTTAGAGGGGCTCCCTTGGATGGGTCAGGGGGAGCGGGGGTTAGGGGACGGTGATAGCCCGTATGTGCGCCATGTGCTCCGGGAGTGGGACAAGGCTAGGAAGGGGGTTGGGGAGGTTGGGGGGAGGGGTTTCTCGCTGATGCGGGAATTGTGCCAAACGGCGGACTTCCACCCGGGGAGGGAGGGGGGTTGTTATCGGCGGTGGGCGAAGGGGGGCCTGCGCTGTTTCTACCAGTTTCTAGATGGGGGCGAGTGGGTACCGTTTGTGTCCTTGCAAGAACAATATGGGCTAAGAGAAGGGGACCGATTTTATTATGGGCAGGTAGTTTCCTTCCTCCGGCAGAAGCTTGGGAAGGAGGGGATGGTCCGGGACTATACCCCCTTAGAGACGGTTTGGTATGGGAAGCGGACGTCCCCAGGGCTTACCTCGGCCCTCTATCGGGCGCTGCAGGGGCCCTTGAGGGGGAAACATCGGTACCAAAAAGAGTGGGAAAGGGACTTGGGAGCGGAGCTGGACGAGGGGCAATGGAAGCAGGTGTACGACCAGTTGCGGCTAATGCCTTGGTCGATAGCCATCAGGGAGAACTGGTGCAAGGTGACCATGCGGTGGTACTACACTCCGGACCGCTTGCATAGGATGTTCCCTGGGGTGTCTAACCTGTGCTGGCGGGGATGTGGGGAAGTGGGCACGTTTTATCATATATGGTGGACATGCCCGACCATTCAGCTTTATTGGGGGCGGATCCGGCGGTGGGTTGCAGAGGTGGTGGGTCGGGAGGTACGGCTTGACCCGGGGGGGTTTTTGCTAGGGTGGTGGAGGGAGGGGGGGCCTGAAGGGGACCAGAGACAGATACAGGCATGCTTGAGTGCGGCCCGCTGTGAGCTGGCTTATCGCTGGCGACAGAGGGAAGCGCCTCAGGTGGGGTCTTGTGTGGAGCGCTTGCGACAGGTGTATTTGATGGAAAAGTTGACCGCAGCGCGGCGACACCGGGTGGACACTTTTGACCAAAGGTGGGCAAAGGTATGGAGCTATCTCAGCAAAGATACCCAGTAATTGGAGGGGGCAAGGTGGGGAGGGGGGTCCGGGCTGGCTAGGGGAGGAGGGGGTGGGGGGGGGTCCGGGGGGGGGGGCGGAGGCGCTGGGGGTAGGGTGGAGGGGGGGTGGAAAGGGGGGGGGGACCTGAGCTGTGGGTAACTAGGATGGCTAACGGTTAAATTCTTTCACAATAAGGTGCTGGTCCTGCAGGGAAGTGGGGGCTCACTAGTTGGCTGCTCACTGTATTGAATTTTGTATATGTATTGAACTTTGTCTATATTTTCCTGCAGAGTGCTTGTTGTTTGTTTTCTATTTATTGTGAATAAAAACTTTAAATATAAAAAAAAAAAAAAAAAAGGTTTGGACAAGTTCCTGGAGGAAAGGTCCATAAACCATTATTAGGAAGGGACCCAGGATATCAATGCTTGACCTAGTACAAGCATTGCAGAACCTGTGTCTTTTGGGGAAACTGCTAGTTACGTATGATCTAGATTGGCCACTGTTGGAAACAGGATACTGGGTTTGATGGACCTTGGTCTGACCCAGTATGGCATATCTTATGTTCTTATGTCAGTCTTTTGCTGGTATCTTTCACGGATACATTGTTCTGAACCATGCGCTCTTGGGTGACTATCGGATTTCCCCTATTATCTTATTTAAAAGCTGCTCTATCTCCTTTTTAAAGGTTAATGCCAGTAACCTGTTTCCATCCCGTTAAGGTGGAGCCCATCCCTTCGGAAAAGCCCTTCCTTTCCCCAGTTCCTAACAAATCCTAAACCACTTTCTTTGTACCGAAAGTAAGCTCTGCAACAAGGGTACATAAGATGAAGGTGAAAGGGGACAGACTCGGGAGTAATATGCGGAAATATTTCTTTATGGAAAGAGTGGTAGATGCATGGAATAGTCTTCCAATGGAGGTGATAGAGACGAGGACAGTATCTGAATTTAAGAAAGCATGGGACAAACACAGAAGATCTCTAAAGGAAAAAATGGGACTATTGTAGTTGATATTGAAGGACTGACTAGATAGGCCTTATGGTCTTTTTCAGCCGTCACATTTCTGTGTTTCTATACCATGTTATTTCCTATCGTGTTGGGTGCCACAGGCTTAAGAATAATTTCCAAGCACACCTTGATAAATTACCCATACATGTTACATCTTACAAAGTCCATAAGGAAGTTCTCTTTGGCCTGATGCAAGTACTACGATGAGCATTAGCAGTAATTTGAGAGACTGAGATCGTACTCCACATGCCCTGGCTTAGAAGTGAGGTTTATGACCATCATGGTATGTGCAAACTAACCACCACAGAAAAGGCAAATCCAGGTGACAAATAACCCCTATGTCCACAAAACAATCATCCAAAAAAACCTAGGTCCCAATATTAAAAAGGCATTTATTTATTTATTTATTTTATTTATTTAGTATACATTTGTATACCGCTACTTCCAGTGATCAGCAGCGGTTTGATTACAGATTGGAAATTGTCAAATCATGACAGGAAATTTTTGAGGTATAAACACATTGATTAGACAGGAAAGCACAGCACACAGAGAACTATTTTACAGGGAACATGGGCTATGGAGGGTTAAGTGGCTTGCCCAAGACCACAAGGAGCACCTGTGGGACTAGAAACCCCAGTCCTTCCGGCCCAAGGTTGCTGTCCTCTAGTGGGATTTGAACCCCCGACCTTCCGGCCCGAAGTACCTTGCCCCAACCACTAGGCCACTCCTCCACAACCAGTTAACCATATAAATGCCTGCTAACCAGATATTTGACAGCATATACATGGGTAGTGCCGTCACATATCCCCAACTAAGTCCTGTACATGCCTCAATGCTAGTTGGCTAGCATCGGGATGTGCTGGGGGCTTATGGGGTGGAGCAGAGGTGGGAACCTACACTAACCATGCAGCACCGATATCGGAAGGCACCGAGGCTAACCGTGCAGCATCCAATATTGATGCTGTATGGTTAGCCTCGGTAGCTTCCGGGCAACGTGGACAGACCTGGCTATTCACTTCCGTTTCCCAGGGTTTGGGGGTCGGTAGGCAGGGTTAAGCGGCTACATTGCTTAGCCCTGCCTAGTTGAATATCGGGCCCCTAATTTTTAATTCTTTATAAATTATCCTTAAAAGTATAGCTGTATGTTCTTCTTATAAGAATAGGAACAAAGGGAGCGGGTACAAAGACTGGCGGAAATCAAGTTTCAGGTTTTAAAAGCCCTTTTTATAGACCCCTACGTGTTTCGGCTGATGGGCCTTCTTCAGGGGGATTGATTCAGGGAGCAAACCTTCTTCTAAAGTCTTCTCAATTTAAAAGACAAATGCCACGGAGCACTCTGTGTTTTCCGTATTGAAAGGAAATGATGTCCTTCCATCCCCTTTACCATTTTAGTGGCTCTTCTCTGTACCTTTTCTAATTCTGCTATATCCTTTTTAAGATACGGGGACCAGAACTGCACACAATATTCGAGATGTGGTCGCACTATGGAACGATACAGAGGCATTATGATATCCTTTGTTTTATTCTCCATTCCTTTCCTTATGATTCCCAGCATTCTATTTGCTTTCTTGGCTCTCACAGCCCACTTGGCAAAGGGTTTCAACATATTATCCACGATGACACCTAAATTTTTTTTCTGAGTGGAACTTTGCATCGTGTAACCATAGTTTTGGGTTGTTCTTTCCTAGGTGCATAACTTTGTACTTCTCCACATTAAATTTCATCTGCCATTTGAACATCCGGTCTTCCAATTTATTAAGATCCTCTTGCAATTTTTTCAAAATCCTCTTGGGTTTTAGCAGCTTTGAATAATTTGTGTCATCTGCAAATTTGATTACCTCAATCGTTATTCCCATTTCCATGTTAAAAAGCAACGGACCCAGCACAGATCCCTGGGGTACTCCACTATTCACCTTTCTCCACTGGGAAAATTGGTCATTTAGCCCTACCCTCTGCTTTCTATTTTTTAACCAGTTCGTGATCCACAACAGTACACTGCCTCCTATCCCATGACCTTTTAACCGCCAAGAGTCTCTCATGAGGGACCTTTGTCAAAGGCTTTCTGAAAATCCAGATACACTACTTCGACTGACCCACCTTTGTCTACCTGTTTATTTACACCTTCAAAAAAATATAACCAATTAGTAAGACAAGAACTTCTCTGGTTAAAGCCATGTTGCTGTCTCCCATTAAATCATGACTATCTACATGTTCAGAAATGTTGTTCTTAATAACGGTTTCTACTATTTGTCCTGGTACTGATGTCAGGCTCACCGATCTGTAGTTTCCTGGATCACCCCTGGAACCTTTTTTTAAAAATTGGCATTACGTTGGCCATTCTTCAGTCTTCAGGTATTATTGATGATTTTAATCATAGTTCACAGATTAGTTATAGTAGGTTTGCAGTCCTTGGACTAGGTGATTTGCTACTCTTCAGTTTATCAAATAGTTGTAATACATCTTCACAGTTTATTGATATTTCTTTCAATTCTTCTGCTGCATCAGCTTTCAATACCATTTCAGGCATGGGTAGCTTCCCCACATCTTCTTCAGCAAAGACTTAAGCAAATAATTCATTCAGTCTCTCCGCTAGGTCTTTATTTCCTCTTAGTGCCCCTTTTACCCCTCTATCATCCAATGGTCCAACGGACTCTCTCAGGCTTTTTGCTACAAATGTACTTGAAAAAGTTTTTATTATGCATTTTTGCTTCCACAGCAAGCTTTTTTTTTTTCAAATTCTCTCTTTGTCTACCTTATCAATGCCTTGCATCTAACTTGCCAGTGCTTATGTTGTTTCCAGTTTTCATGATTTGGCTCCTTTTTCCATTTCCTGAAAGATGCTTTTTTGGTTACAACAGCCTCTCTGACCTCACCTTTAAACCATGATGGATGTTTTTTGGACTGACTTCCACTTTTCTTAAAGCATGGAATACAGCTGGTCTAGGCTTCCAAGATAGTATTTTTAAACACCACCCATGCTTGATGTAAATCTTTCCTCATTTTATCATAGTCTCCCTTTTAAAAGTTAAAAGGTAGTACTGTGGATTTTCCTTGCCATCCTTCTTCCATTTATTAAATCAAATGCGATCATGCTATGATCACTATTGCCAAGTGGCCCCAACACCCTTCTCTTGTACCAGATTTTGTGTTCCACTAAGGACTAGGTCCAAGATGGCTTCCCCTCTTGTCAGTTCATGAACCAGCTGCTCCAAGAAGCAGTTATTTATTTCATCTAGAAACTTTATCTCCCTAGTATGTCCTGCTGTGACACCGACCCAGTCGATACTGGGGTAATTGAAATCGCCCAACATTATTACTGTGCTATAAATATTGTTAGCTTTCCTGATTTCTTTGAGCATTTTATCATCCTTTTGTTAATTTTGGCCAGGCAGTCAATGTGCTGCTGCACTGAGGTCAATATTGAAAGCAATCTCTGACAACCGGAGACTCGAGGATGGCCAGTCCTGTTCTGTTTTTGTTTCTTTTTTTTTTTAAAACTTTATATCGCTGGACGGTTAGTCTTGAACTGATTTAGGAGCTGAAGTGGAAGGCTGCACTGTTCCTCATAAACAGGAGCGCTTCTCTTCAGAGGTGCCCCACTGATCCTCTTGACCAGGAGCACCTCTGGAACATTGTGAAAAATAGAGGAATATTCCAGAGAGGAGCACAGTGCCTAAGAGGCTAGGAACAGCTCCAACAGAATCCTGAGGATCCGCTAGGAGCTAAAGGAATCCACCATCTGCTGATACATAGTAACATAGTATATAACGGCAGATAAAGACCAGTATGGTCCATCTAGTCTGCCCAGTAAGATGGCAAGAGTAGTGCACCTGCCGCTTCGTGCAGGCCACCCCTCCCATGTCTTTGTTTTAGGGGTGAACCCACCGCTCAGTGTAGGACACCCCTGTATGTTGAGAAATTAGTTAAGTTTATTTTGATTTAATCCTGTTGCTGTAAAGGGATCCACTGTGTCTGTCCCATGCCATTTTGAATTCTGTCACTGTATTTACCCCTAACACTTCCATCGGGAGAGCATTCCAAGCATCTACCACCCTTTCAGTGAAAACGTATTTCCTGACATTGCCTTTCAATTTACCCCCTTGCAGCTTCATGTTATGCCCTCTAGTTTTACAGCTTCGCAGTCTTTGGAAGAGGTTTGTTTGTTCATTATTTCTCTTTAAGTATTTAAAGGTCTGAATCATATCTCCCCTGTCCCTCCTCTTCCCCAGAGTGTACATATTTAGGTCTTCAAGTCTCTTCTCATAAGGCTTCTGACGCAGGCTCCAAATCATTTTGGTCGCCTTCCTCTGAACAGTTTCAAGTCTTTTTACATCCTTTGCAAGATATGGTCTCCAAAACTGAACACAGTATTCCAAGCGAGGCCTCACCAGTGACTTATACAGTGGCATTAGTACCTTTTCCTTTCTGCTGGTAATTCCTCTTTGTATGCAACCCAACATCTTCCTGGCTTTTTCCACTGCCTTGTCGCACTGTTTGCCACCTTGAGATCCGCAGAAATAATCACACCAAGACAGAGACACAGAGAACATACTCAAGGTGTCCCTAGGGGTAGGAGATTATGTACCAAGGGGGAGGTCTCAAAGATTATTTTCTCTGGCTCACAATCTGCTGGCAGGGGGACACGACCCACTTGTCTGGACTGGTCTAGCAGGATGGGGTGGAATGTGGATTTCCTTGCCATCCTTTCTCCATTTATTAAATCAAACGCAATCATGCTATGATCACTATTGCCAAGTGGCTCCAGCACCCTTATCTCTTGCACCAGATCTGGTGTTCCACTAAAGACTAGGTCCAAGATGGCTTCCCCTCTTGTTGGTTCATGAACCAGCTGCTCCAAGAAGCAGTCATTTATTTCATCTAGAAATTTTACCTCCTTAACATGTCCTGCCATGATACTGACCCAAGAAATTAAACTTGGTCTTCGTGGAGTGTGATAAAGATCAGATAAAAATAGCAAATCACTCCAAACAAACATACATCAATGTCCAAAATACTTGGTGATATACTACTTTTAAAACTATTGGCAATCTCAATTGTAGTCTCAGACCTCAGTGGCGCTTCACACCATTAGCTTGGCAGAAAATCAGCGCTATGATAGCATCAATGACTACTGAGAGAGAACTCTTTTCCTTTTTTGTTTTTTATGTATAAATATCACCAGTTCTCCACCACCTTCGTGTATATAGCTATTGAAAAAGCTTATCTTTGTTGAAGTTTTCTCATTGAGTTTCCTTTGTTGAAAGTTTCTCATTAGATCTCTACGCCTCCCTCGGCACCTTTTGAGCGTTTCACTCCTCACCGGAGTTTCTTCAGGAGGGTCCAAAGACTGCTGCCCGTGTTCACTTATGGCTTCCTGCTGTGCATGCACGGCGTTTTTTGCACAGCAGGAAGAAACTCCAGAACCACCCTACTACACTTTCCTATGTCACTGATACCAACATGTACCAAGTCAGCAGACACCTCCTGAGCACTATCTAAGACCTTGTCTAGGTGCCACGTTAAGGACGGCTAACTTCGCACTAGGCAGGCATGTTACCAGGTGATCCTCACGTCCACCAGCCACCCAGCTATCTACATGCCTAATGATCAAATTGCCAACAGCTGTCCTATCCCTTCCCTCACGGGCACATGGCTTGGAGAAACCCCCTCAGTGCAAGAGAGTTTTACATCACCTGGAGAACAGCTCCTAGCTACAGGAATACTTCCTGCCACACCAGGGTGATGCTCTCCTATCATGTGACCTCTCTCTTCCATGACAACAGGGATGCTGCCAGACTGGAGGTGGGACTTCTGTACTACATCCTGTAGGTCTGGTCTATGTACCTCTGTCCTCCTTATGTCCTCCAAACCTGCTACTCTAGTCTCCAGAGATCGGACTCGTTCCCCAACAGCAAAGAGCGCTCATCATACATGTGACACTCAATGCAAAAGACTGGAAAGCCCCCATCTCGTTGCGGACTGCTGTCTGCATCTTAGTGTCTAGATTGTGTTTATGTATTTAAGTTGTTTACTTATGTAGATTTGCTGTGGATACGTATACTTATAAAACTATATCTAATACGTTTAATGGGCTTTGTTCACCTCGAGATTAATTAATCTTGGGTCCAGGAGTGGGTGGGAGTACAGAGGGAGGGAAGGAATGAAGACCTATTAAAAGTTGGCTTGCTTCTAAAGTAAAGGCTTACCAATATCCTGAGTGACTCACGCAGCCCTTGGTTTAATAGAAAGGGCCTTTTAAATTGCCCATTTGATCTATCACTTGCCTTTAACACCTAGTCAAGACAACTTCACAGATCTTTTGCCTCCTAACTGGAAGGCCTCTTTGTAGAGGTCACTAGAAACAAGTTTATTTCTTCCTACTCAGGACTATTCTACCTGTATGCTAAGCTATGCTCTGATTTGATTTAGATAAAAAGCTCTCTAGAAACGACTTCATTTCAGTAACCATTTACTCTATTTAACTTTCTATCTTTATCTTTTATCTTTATTTAACACTTTATATACCGCCCTTGTCGGAACGTGAGAGCGGTTTACAATAAAAATATATGCTAGCGCCAAAGGAAGAAAGGAACTCCATTATAAAGTAAGAGGAAAGATGGACCAAAGGGGTCACTTAGCAGCAGACAGAGGAACAATAACTAAATAGAACTACTGGGAGGGAGGTCATAAGCCTGTTGGAACAAGTATGTTTTCAGTAAGTCTATGTTTAAGTTATACTCTAATTTGATTGAAATGAAAAGCTCTCTAGAAACAAATTTCAGAGTCTATTTACTCCTAATTTACTCTGTGCTAAACTATACTCTGCTTTGACTTAAATAGAAGGCTTTTTGGTGGTATTAAGACCTGACTGATTCAGCAAAAAAACTTACACAGATCTATCAATTTTAACCCAAAGAATTCAGTTCCCCCCCCCCCCAAGATTTAGAGTTTATTTCAGAAGATTAATACTCACAGGTGAAGATCTATTTCCTTGTAGCAGTCCCCTTAGACTCGCTGGCCAGGGACTCCATTGCCTGGTGTACATGACAGGAGAACCTGACAAGTTGCAGATCCTTCCGAAAGCCCCAGCACCAGATCACCATCTCCACGGACATGTCGAAGGCAGGCTGGGGGGCCTCCACACCCAAGGCACCTGGACGATGAGGGAACACAGGCACCACATCAACCTCCTGGAGCTTCGTGCGGTGCGCTACCCACTATACAAACTTTCAACCACTGCATCGTGGGCAAGAACATCCTAATCCAGATGGACAATCAAGTTGCCATTTTCTATATCAACAAGCAGGCTGGGACGGGCTCCCTGATGCTCTGCAGGGAGGCACTGAGGGCATAGTCCTTCGCCCTCTCTAAGGGATGCATGCTCCAAATAACCTACTTGCCGAGCGAGTACAGCTAATTGGCCGACAGCCTCAGCAGGCAGCTCAACCCACACGAATGGGAGCCTGGCCCTCAAGAGGCACAGTTGCTCTTCCAATGCTGTGGCCACTCACACATGGACCTCTTCGCCAATGAGACAAACACGAAGTGTCCTCTATTCTGCTCCAGGCGCCCTTCCAATCTCTGCATTGCCCAGGATGCTTTCATCACCAACTGGGGGACAGGGACCCTCCTGTACGTGTTCCTCCCATACCGCTGATCGCCAAAACCATCCAGAAAATAATCCAGGATCACGCTTGTGTCATCTTAGTGGTCCCCATACCTTCGCTGCCTTGCCCAAGATCCATCTATCAGGCTCCCCCTGCAACCAAACCTCATCACACAGGATGGCGGCAATACACTGCACCCCAACCTGCCAACACTGGCACCAACGGCCCTGATATTGAAAGGTTTAACCCTGTCCTCCCTCCAGCTCTCCGCGGAGATCCAGCAGTTCGTCCTGGATGCCAGACGCCCTGCCACAAGGAAATCTTATGACCTCTAATGGCGGCACTTCAGTGCTTGGTGCACCTCGGAGGGATTGGACCCAAATCATGACCTGTCCAACAAATCCTCG
Organism: Ichthyophis bannanicus; assembly: GCA_033557465.1. Lineage (NCBI taxonomy): Eukaryota > Metazoa > Chordata > Amphibia > Gymnophiona > Ichthyophiidae > Ichthyophis > Ichthyophis bannanicus. Next base: position 93,224,663 of record CM066048.1, on the reverse strand, counting down.
ACTACTTCACCTCCCTTGCTGGAACGGGACTAAAGACGGTGCCAATCCAGGGACATTTGGCAGCCATTGCAGCATACCATGACCACCACACCTCCATATCCACACATCCTCTGATCTCCAGATTCATGAAGGGCCTCGCCAACCTGCGGCCTGCAGTGCAACAGCTGATACCGCCTTGGGACCTCAACAATGTCCTACAACAGCTCATGTGGGACCCCTTTGAACCCTTGGGGGTCTGTATCCCTAAAATACATCACCTGGAAGACCTTCTTCCTCACTACGATCAAATCTGCCAGAAGGGTCAGCAAGCTACAAGCCCTGGTCGCGCACGCACCTTACACCCAGTTCTGCCAGGACCGAGTCACTCTCAGGATGCACCCTAACTTTGTGCTAAAAGTAGCATCCACCTTCCATATCAACCAAGCGATCGAGCTACCCACCTTCCACCTTATTTATTTAAATTTATTTAAATGGATTTCTATCCCGCCTTTTCATTGAATCAAAGCGGTTTTCACAGCAAACAATCACAATAGAGTTATTTAGGGGGGTCATGCAGTGTTCCAGAGTGTGTGTGTGTGTGTCGGGGTCTAATCGATTATAGATGCGCTATTATACATGCAGTGTCAAGATATCTGAATGGTGTGTCTATCAGGTGACATCCCCATAGTGTTCAATGAAAAGGGTTGTCTTTAGTTGCTTCCGGAAGTCTTTGATGTCTGTAGTTAGTCGAAGTTCATCTGTTAGCCCGTTCCAAATTGTCAGTGCAGCCAGGGAAAGGGCTCGTTCTGAAGTGTCTTTCCGGACTTTGGTGATCTCCTTTGGTATGCTGACGCGGTTGGAAGTGCCCCTTCTCCTCGGTCGTGTACTGTTGTCAGGTTGTATGAGGGTCTGTAAGCTAAGGGCTGATGATTGTTGTTTAATTTTGAATATGTTTATGATTGTCTTATATTTGATGCGTGAGGTGATTGGAAGCCAGTGTAGGTCTTTCAGGATGGGTTTGATGTGGTCCTGTCTTGAAGTTCCGGCTATTATGCGTGCTGCCGTGTTCTGTGCCAGTTGCAGTGGTCTGAGGGTTTGTTTTGGGAGGCCAAGATAAATCGGGTTGCAGAAGTCTAGGAGTGGGGTTATAAGTGCCTGGCAGACTGTGCGGAAGTGATCCGGGGCGAGGAGGGGTTTGAGACGTCGGATTAGGCTCATCCTGTGGTATGCATTCCTGGTGGTTTTGCTTATGTGAGCTTGCAGATTCAGTTCGTTGTCCAGAGTTATTCCAAGGTATTTAACTTCTGTTTTTATGGGTATGCTTGTGTTCTTTATCTTGATGTTGGGTGGGGGGATGAAGTTGGTGTTTCGGGTGATGATTAGTGCCTCGGTCTTGCTGTAGTTTATGTTTAGGTTGTTTTTCTGGAGCCAGTCGTTCATTTGTATGAGACAGTTTGTTATTTTGGAGTAATCCGGGTTGTCGATCGAGATGGGTGTGTAAATCATTATGTCATCGGCATAGATTGTATACTGTATGTTGTTTTCTCTCATGATGTTGCATATTGGCTGAATGTAAATGTTAAATAATAGTGCTGATAATGCGGAGCCTTGAGGTACTCCCTGCATGACTTTTATGGGATGAGATTTGTTGTGGCCAATCTTGACCTGTATCTGTCTGTCCGTTAGATATGATTGGAACCATTTCAGCGTGGATCCATGCAGGCCAATGTTCTGTAGTCTGTCCATCAGAGTTCTGTGGTTGACTGTGTCGAATGCCGATGAAATGTCTATGAAGATCATGAGTATTCCATTCTTACAGTTGTCAATGAGATGGAGTATGTTGTTGAAGAGGTATATTAGCAGGGTTTCAACTCCGTGGTTGGGGCGGAACCCATGTTGGTTGATGTCTAGCGGTGCGTAGTTGTCAATATGCTCCTGTAGCTGATGTTGCACTGTCTTCTCTATTATTTTTGCTAATAGGGGTATGCTTGAGATCGGCCTGTATGCTGCTGGATTGCTCTTCTCGAGTGTGGATTTCTTTGGGATGGGTCTTATCGTAGCGAGCTTTAATTGATTCGGCATGAATCCTTGGGTCAGTGATCTTTGCGCCATATTGTGTATGGTGTGGATGAAGTTTGCCTTGGTGGCTTTGATCCATTTCACTAGGCAGGGGTCTGTTGGAGCTGTGCTTGTATTGAGTGAGGTGATGATGTGCGAGAGCTGCTCTGTGGATGGGGTGTTGAATGTGCCCCATGTTTTCGGAGGTGTTCTTATCTTTGTGGGTGTGTCGGGTCTTGGCTGTAGTGATGAGTGAAATTTTTCTTGGATGTGGTCTGCAAACTCTTGTGGGTTTATCTGGATTTCATTTTCAGTTCTCTGTTCCTTGGTGAGGGTTTTCACTATTTCAAAGAGCTCTCTCGGTTTGTTGTTGGATTTAAGTATGATGTTTGTGTGGTATTCGCTTTTTGTTTGGTTGATGAGCTCGTTGTATTGTTTTTGCTTTGTTAGGTATAGTTCCCTGTGTATTGATCGACTTGGTGTGTCTTCATCGTCGTTCTAATTTTCTGAGTTGCCTCTTTTCAGACCGTATTCTGTTTGAGTACCATGGCTTGTGCTGTAATTTGTTGCAGCGAGTTTTCTCTTGTCAATGTTCAGTGGCTTTGGCAGCGGTATTGATGACGTTCTTCCAGGTTGTGATTTGCGTTTCGAGATCCTTTTCTTCTTGTTGCAGGTGTGGTATCGTGTCCAGAAGGAATTGGTCCCTGTCGAAACTCTTGAATCTCCTCATTGTGGGTGGGTTGTCCTGGTTCACATCTTGTTTTTGTCTTTGTGTCGTTATATTTAATTTGATCATGTGGTGATCTGACCATGGTACTGGTGTGATGGTGGGGGTCGAGATGAGTCCTCCGTTGGTTAGGTGGTTGGGTGCGAAGATGAGGTCGGGTGAAGATCCTAGTCTGTGGGTTGGGGAGTTAATTATTTGAGTGTATTGTAGGGAGCTCATTGCTTGTAGGAAGGCTTCTGCGTCTTTGGTATTGGAAGATTTGAGGTTGAAGTCTCCTAGTAGTAGTGCGTGTTTGTGTTTCGAGTTGATTGCACAGACTGCTTCAATTGTGGAGGCTAGTTCGGATGGAGCATTGGGTGCTCTGTAGTTGAGGCATAGGGCCATCTGTTTGTTCTCAATTGTGATGGTGTTGCAGTGTTGGGTAGCTGTGGCACTTCGTGATTTAAAGTTTAGGGTATTCTTTGCAATGATTAGAACCCCCCCCTCCTCGCCGGTGTGTACGGGGGCAGTTGAATGCTGAGTATGTGTTAGGTATTAATTGGTTGAGTAGTACATTGTCAGTGGGTGTGAGCCAGGTCTCTGTTATACACAGGATGTCGGGTTGTTGTTCTTCTATGTGGTCTGCAATAGTGTTGATCTTGTTTCGTATGGATCTGGCATTTATGAGCTCTATTGATATTGTTATTGGGGTGTTTGTGGTTCTGTGTGCTTCCTATGAGTGACTGTGAGTGTTGTATTTGCTCCTGTTTTGGGCTTTGCGCCTGGGTGTTTTGTGGGTGCTTGTGTGGATGTACTGTGGGTCTGTGTGTCCCCATTCTGTTGGTAGTTGCCATCGTGTGTTTGTGTGTGTGGGTGTTGGGTATGAATGGAGGTAGGAGTTGTATGATGAGGAGGCTGATGGGGAGGATTAGGATTGGGTTCATGTTCTCTGCTGTGCTGACTTTGTAGACTGTTTGCCTGTTGCACTTACGTTCGAGTCTTTAGTTGTTTCGTTGTTCTGGCTGTTTTTTGTGTAGCTCCGGTATGTTGTTCAGCTGGTTCCTTCTTGCGTTGTTTTCGTTGCTTCTGTGCTCGTCTCTGTGCCCTGCCTAAGGGCCATGCCAAAGGGTCCTCTGGCGAGGCCCTCAAGCGTGGGCGCGCCGACGGTGCGCTCCTTTTGTGCTGCTCTCCCACTGCCCCGATTGGGCAGGAGTCTCCCAGCGGGACGGTTTCCCGCTCGGTTGTCTCTCCCCGATCGGGAGAGCTGCTCAGCTGCTGGTGCGGTGTGTTCAGGCAGCGCCGACGGTGCGCTCCTTTTGTGCTGCTCTCCCACTGCCCCGATTGGGCAGGAGTCTCCCAGCGGGACGGTTTCCCGCTCGGTCTTCTCTCCCCGATCGGGAGAGCTGCTCAGCTGCTGGTGCGGTGTGTTCAGGCAGCGCCAACGGTGCGCTCCTTTTGTGCTGCTCTCCCACTGCCCCGATTGGGCAGGAGTCTCCCAGCGGTACGGTTTCCCGCTCGGTCTTCTATCCCCGATCGGGAGAGCTGCTCAGCTGCTGGTGCGGTGTGTTCAGGCAGCGCCGACGGTGCGCTCCCTTTTGTGCTGCTCTCCCACTGCCCCGATTGGGCAGGAGTCTCCCAGCGGGACGGTTTCCCGCTCAGTCGTCTCTCCCCGATGACTCTCCGAGGACCAGTGCCTCGACAACCTAGTCTGGGTCTGCACACTACACACCTATGTCCACGGGATGGCACCAGAGCAATGGGGAGCACAGCTGTTTGTCTCTTTCGACCCCAACCAGCCGGGCTGGCCAGCCACGAAGAGAACCCTCTCTCAATGGATCACGGACTGCATCGCCTTCTGCTATACCCAGGCAGGGGCCAGGCCGCATACATACCCACCAGCTCCAGGCCATGGCCACCACACTGGCAAATCTCCATGCGGTGCCTATCATTGACATATACAAGGCTGCCACCTGGTCAACCATGCACACCTTCCGAAGACACTACTGCCTTAACCAGGAAGACCTGGTGGACAGAGCCTTTGGCTGGGCGGTCCTAGCTTCGACACAGCCTTCCTAGGACACCAGACTTTCTGGCTACCTGTGCCTCTCGTACTTACACGGTTATTAGTTTTCTTGTGCCACTGTTTCTGTTAATAGTTGACCTTGCACTATGAATTGTAAAAAAAAAAAAAAAGGAAAACCTTGCTGTTAACTGTTGGTTGCCATATGGCTGAATAAACAGGGACACCCTCAACCTACTTCCTGCTGTCTCCTTCATACACCTTTAGGGCTGGTACCCCTGCAATTCTGTGCCTGTGGATCTCTGGCCTACTTAGATGCTGCAGCCTGAACCAAAGCTGACCAAACAAGATGGTTTCCTGCTACAAAGGACTTTTGCTGTGCTTACAGTCTCAGACCTGACCTTTACACAAATGCTTGCCAAGTGATCATACCTGAGCATACAGAAGACTATTGTTTCTGTCCAATTAGTTTCCCAGGCCAATTAGTTGACTACATGCAAGAACATCTGCTTCTCTGATCTTCATCATCCACTAACGATGCTACTACTGGCCTTGGGATGTCTGGAACGGCATACTGTTATCTTCCCTCATTATGGCTCCTAGGTCTGCAGCATGAACACCTGTTTATTACCTTCTGATTCGCTGAGAACACCTCGGACTGTCTTGTGCCAACCAATCACCAGACCTATGACGGAGACTCATCACAAAGAATAATACAGTCTGCACAGAAGAACTTTCGGGCCTTTTTGCCTTGTGTCTGCTACCTGATCTGTCTGCAAGACAGACACACACTATGTGTGTGTAAGGCCTTTCTCCTAAGGACTGAGATAACTTTCACAGATCCCTTTGGTTCTGTGTTCTCCTGCGGATCGCTTCCGAAAGGGCTGTAGCCTGCGTTATCTAGCCTAGCTGCCTCTTTGGACCTGTGCTGCTCCAGAGACTTATCAGACCTCAGTCACCAGAGTGCCAGCAGGAGCAAGGTTAAATTAGACTTACCTGCTAATTGTAGTTCCTGGAGTAACTCCAGTCTAGTCCCGAACTTCTGGGTTCTGTACGTCCTCCTGCAGCTTGGAGACTGAGCATGTCACTCCTTTGATGACACCAGGATAAGTAGTCCAGGGACCGCCCCCTTGTTCCAGTAACCTATTGACAAAGCAGACTCACCAGAGCAATAAGCAAGTAGATAATAAAACCAAATAACTGACCTTGAACTTGAACTATGTACACTGCACACGTTACCTCTGACGGTAACCCTGAACTGTACAGTGACTAGAAACACTCTGCCTTTCTTCCTTTTTGTTTTCTTTTTTTTTTTTCCATAGAGCCCTTCCTGAAGCAAAAAACGCTTTCCACTTCCCCTCCTCCCTTCCTCACCGAAGCGGAGCCCTACAAACCGCTGTTACGGCTCAACAATATCTCTTCTTCAGATTCAGGCTGACCTCCGGCAGGCCACATCAGGGAGGGATGCGGGACTAGACTGGAGTTACTCCAGGAACTACAATTAGCAGGTAAGTCTAATTTAACCTTCCTTATCGTACCTCCAGTTTAGTCCCGAACTTCTGGGAATGTAACAGAGCAGTAACCACTTTAACGGGAGGGGCCTGCCAGACCAGCCTGAAGCACTGCTGATCCAAACCTAGCGTCCCCTTCCGCCTGGACATCAATCCTGTAATGCTTGACAAATGTATGCAAGGACGCCCAAGTCGCCGCTTTACAAATCTCGACTGCTGGCACCCTACTAACCTCCGCCCTAGTCGAATGAGCTCTTAAACCCTTCAGCACCACCTTGCCCTTCAAGATACAGGCTGCCGCAATAGCTTCCTTAATTCACCTAGCAATGGATGACTTAGAAGCCAGCTCCCCTTGCTTTGGTCCACCAAACAACACGAACAATCTGTCTGATTTCTGGATAGAAGCTGTTCTCTGCAAATACTTCCTTAAGTCCCTGCTGACATCCAACCGACGCAGTCGGCCCTTAACCTCATCCTTCTCAAACACAGGCAAAGATACTGCTTGATTTACATGAAATGCCGACACCACCTTTGGCAAGAAAGAAGGAACCGTCCTTAACACTACCCTCTTGGAATCAAAAAACAAAAAAGGCTCTCTACAGGATAACGCCTGCAATTCTGAAATTCTCTTTGCCGAAGTGATAGCCACCAAAAATACCACTTTAAGGGTTAAGATCCTTCAACATCGCTTTAGCCAAAGGTTCGAAGGACCCTCCTATCAGGGCCTGTAGCACACCTGCAGGGCGGTCTCAAGAGCGAAGCCACCCGCAAAAAACATTTGACATCCGGGTGCGACCCTAGTGTCCAACCCTGCACCTTCCCTCTAAAACACGACAGCGCCGCTAGCTGCACACGCAGAGAAGATGCCGCCAAACCTTTATCAAATCCATCTTGCAAGAAGGACAAAACCTGTGGAACTGACACTCTCAAAGCCTCCGTCCGCTTGTCCTTGCGCCACGCTTCAAACAAACGCCAAACTCTGATGTATGCCATTGAAGTTGATCTCCGCCGGGACCTCAGCAACATAGAAATCACCGCTGCCGAGTACGCCTTGGCTCTCAACCTTGCCCTTTCAAGAGCCAAGCCGTAAGCGAGAACCGATCCACGTGAGGCATAGTCAACTGACCCTGCATAAGCAGGTCCCCATCTGACCGGAAGTCTCCACGGAGGCTCTACCAGAAGATGCATTGGCATACCAAGGCCTCCTTGGCCAATCCGGAGCCACCAGGACAACTCGCCCCTTGTGCCTCTCTATCCTCTGCAGCACTCAACCGATGAGGACCCACGGAGGAAACACATAGAGCAGGTACTCCGTCGGCCACCTCTGCATTAAGGCATCCAGACCTTCCGATATTCTTTCTCTTCTTCTGCTGAAGAAACGGTCTACTTTTGCAGATGCAAACGTCGCCATAAGGTCCATGCACGGAAGACCCCAGCGCTGCACCAGCATGTCGAACACTTCCTGATTGAGTGTTCATTCCCCGGGGTCCACTCGGACTCGACTCAAAAAATCTGCTGTCACATTGTCGACTCCTGCCACATGCGCTGCCGACAAGGCTTCCAGATGCTCCTCCGCCCAACCAAGCAGCTCTTCCGCTTCCTCTTTGAGAGCTACGCTGCCTGTACCGCCCTGCCGATTGATGTAAGATACCACCGTGGCGTTGTCCAATAATACCTGGATCGCCTTTCCCTGCAGACTTCGCTGAAAAGCCCTCAGGGCGAGCGTGACGGCTCTCAACTCCAACCGATTGATCGACCACGTCCTTTCCCAATCTGTCCACTGGCCCTGAGCATACCGCCCTTCGAAGTGTGCTCCCCAGCCAAACAGACTTGCATCCGTTGTCAACGGACACCAATACGGCGGTTCCAGCGGCATCCCTCTCTCTAGATATCCTGGCGCCATCCACCACTGCAGTGAGTGCCGTGCCTCCTGCGGACAAGTCATCCTCTGGGACAACTGATCGTTCTGATGTGACCATCGTCTGAGCAGGGTTCTCTGCAGCGGACGCATGTGATCCCTGGCCCACGGCACCACCTCGAGAGTGGCTGCCATCGTTCCCAACAGCTGCAAGTACCGCCACGCTGAGGGGGCCCTGAGCTGTGGCAAGAATACTCTGCCCTTGCTCGTGTCGAATCTGGCCCCCAAATACTCCAACTCTTGAGATGGCTGCAAGCTGCTCTTTGCTACATTTACCACCCATCCTAGGGTCTGCAACAACTGCACTACCCGGCGGGTTGCAATCTCGCTTTCCTCCTTTGACTTCACTTGAATCAACCAATCGTCTAGATAAGGGTGAACCAACACTCCTTCCTTTCGCAGCGCCGCCACCACCACCATGACCTTGGTGAAGGCCCTTGGCACCATTGCCAACCCAAACGGCATTGCCTGGAATTGAAAATGACCCATGGGCACCGCAAAACGAAGGAACCTTTGATGTTCGCCTCTGATCGGTATGTGTAAATACGCTTCCGTGAGGTCCAGAGACGTAAGATACTCCCCTTGCCTTACCGCCACAATAACTGATCGCAGCGTCTCCATGCAAAAGTGTGATACCTTGAGACTTCGGTTTACTCATTTGAGATCCAGAATCGGCCTCCAGGTGCCCTCCTTTTTTGGCTCCACAAAATAAATGGAGTACCGACCGCATCCGCATTGGTCTGCTGGCACCGGCACCACAGCGTTGAGTGCTAGCAATCTGTCCAACGTTGTACTGAGGCAGCCATGAGGCTCTTACATAAGTGATCAGCCTGACCCTTCCCCCAAGCCATGAGGCTCTTACATAAGTGATCAGCCTGACCCTTCCCCCAAGCCATGAGGCTCTTACATAAGTGATCAGCCTGACCCTTCCCCCACTCCAGGTCTGAGCACAATATCCCCTTGCCCAGAAATCAGCAGACCAGAGCACACCGGTTTGGACAGGTCACCCAGGTACCTTCCCCAGGGGCTGCTGATTGGTGGACAGGAAATACCTGAGGCAAATGGGATTTTTTTAAAAGGTTTTTAGTTTCTTCAGATGGTTATTTATTTATTTATTGTTTTAAAATTTATTAGGTATTATTTTACTTGTTCAGATGTATTATTATTGTTAGTTAATATCTCCAATGTATACATATGCCTGTATTTGTTTTCTCCTTTTTAGTTCTGTAACCTTGTTCCTGTTGAGGGCTACATGTCCATCATATCTACAATAGAGGTATTCCTGGTGTAATAATATTGCTTGCTACATCCCCTAATGGCTTTGATCCAACCTCAGTCATGTTGTTTTATTATTAGTTTTATTTTATATTATTTGATTATATTTGTTTATTTTAGATAAAATAGTATTGCTTTTTAGTATCCTTTTTATATAATTTTCATATAATTTTTATATAATTTATGCATAAGGTGTTTTATTTATTTAATATGTATATATGCATGTTTTATGTTTCCAATCCATAATTTGTTCTTTCCCGATTATTATTTTTTAATTTAATGATATGTTTTTATGTTTTTAGTACCTACTCGAACAACCCCTGACGAAGGAAATCGAAACACGGCCTGTGTCGGGTTGTCTTTAGGTCCTTGTTTATTAATAAAGTGTTTTTCCACCTGCATCACGTCTTGGACTGTGTATAAGGTATTGTAGGACGTCCCTCGGGGCTCAGAAGTTTTGTGGAGATTGCTGGTTTCTCTGTCTGGGCCTGTGCGCACATTAAAAGTTCCTGTTTGCATACCAGCCTGTCTGTGAGTTTTCCTTCTGTGGGTGAGTGATAGAATAAGAGCTTTTTCAGCAGCTTTGCTGCATCATTTCTTGGCACCCCAGGTGGGACGAAATTAAATTAAATTAAAAGCCTCTCTCATCACACCCACGGTGGGAAGACTACTGCTTTTTGCAGGACTGGTCCCTCCAGGTGATTAACGGTCCTTGGCGCCCCGGGCCACTTTGTGCTCCGGAAGGACACCTTGATTTGTCTGGCCAGTCGGTCCCTGCGGCTGACCCCCCGATTGAAAACCGGCTGGATAGACTGGCATCCAAACCCTCTGATCAGAGTTCTGGTGAGTACTGCTACCTGTCGCCTCCTTCCCCCCGCCTAGGCGGTTGCCTGTCGAGGGGAGGGGGCTGCACTTTCAATGTCCCTTTGATATGGGCTCCTAGGGCAAAGGCCCCTGGGAGTTGTAGTTGCTTGAGCACTTAGTTGTAGTTGTAATAAAATGATTCAGCCGAGATTTGAAAGCAACACAGGAAATTTTATTTGCCTCCTTTGTTTAAAGGAACTTCTAAGGAAGCTTGGCACAACATATGTAAAGACTTTTCCCACAAGAAATTAATTTTGGTATAAACTTTTCCACAGATACAAATTGCCTTTGCTTGCTTCAACAAGGCAATGATTGCTTCATTCAAAATAAAGGTCTCACTTTACAGTCCTTTGCTGCAATTGCCTTTACTTTCCTCAGTCAGACAATTCTTTCATCCTTCAACAGAAAAAGTCACTTCACAGTCCTTTACTGCAATTGGTTGTCCATTAAAGGCTTTCAGGCAGCAATACTAACATAATGAACTTTTCTTCTTTACTTTAACTTAGTCAGGTTTTAATTAGGTGCTCTAGAGACCTTTAGCATTCTACCTTAAAAGTCTCCTGCATTTAAAAGACAGCAGCCACACTAATTAAAACTTTCTTATCCTTTTCACAGCATACATTCACGTATAACAAGGCTGGAATTTCTTCAGGCTTATAGCTCACAGGATTCTCACTCTACCCTTCTGGATAAAGCACATTCCATTTCAGAATCAGATTGATCTGATTCAATGTTACAATCTTCAACCTCCATTGACTCACATTCAGGGCAATCAGGCTCTGCAGCTTCCTTGAGCAACTTAACCAGCTGTTCCCCTCGAGACCTCTCTCTGGACTTAGGGCTGTTATCAAAGCAGGGGAGATCTTTATCTCTTAGCAAGCTCTTTAACAGTTTTAAAGAATTCAGGTTTTCTCTATTAACAGGTTTCCTTACCAGCTTTCCCCGAGGTGAGATTCTTGGACTCAGCGTTTCCTGGGAAGTCCCTATAACTGAGTCACACCCAGCAATCTCTCCTGGCTTAAACCTCCTGGTTTCTGGACCCACCGCAGGCTTTCTATAGCACTGGCACCGGTCCACTCTCTGGAGCTGGCTATGAGGAGACTCTTCCCTCGAGCTGTTGTCTGAGTACCTTTCTCTGGACTCCCGGCTAGAATCCTCACTTGCAGTTTCTTTTAGGATTCCTTCCACCACTGTTTCACTGTCACTTTCTTGGCCATGCTTGCTCCTGCACACATTAGCCCTTCCGTCTCTGTCTCGGTTCATGCTTCCGTTTCTCTTCCTCCTATGGTGCTCCTCCCTCCCTGTTCTCTGGGGCTTAAATGAGTGGGGCTGGCCTGTATCTTTCCACCCCACCCCCAGCTGTCTCAGATTGCCTCCCTCAGTTGCCATAGAGCTGGGGCGTGGCCTTAGGACAGCAGCTTTAGACAGGTTTTTTTCTTTCCTAGCTGAACTTTTAAAGTGACAGTTCCCTGCACTTTCCTTCTGCCTGGAGGAGACTGCTAGTGTTTTCCCTATTTCCATAGGCACTGGGGTAGCTTCGTCACCACATACCTTACTGTTTTAATGTTTTGGCTAGTTCTGTATTCTGTATCTGGAAATCCTGGTAATTCTGGTATAAATCCTGGTAATTCTGGTATCTGGTAATTTCTGTGAACCTGTAGCGGCATGATCACCCGCAACGAGCAGTCCGAATAAGGGTCCTAGTGGCCCTGAAACCATTGCTCGTCCTGTCTGTATCTGGTAGGAATAGGGGGGGGGGGGGGAAGGGGTTGGGCGCGCTTGCGAGTGCCGGTAAATAACTGCAGTATAAATTTAACTTTGCCACCTCGGGCCCCTTAAAAGTATTTAAAGCACTGCCAAAGCTATTAAAAATTGCCTAAAAATTTGTATTAAATTTGTACTGACCGCAATTTGTTCGTGGACACCGGCTGGCTCTTCCCCTTTGATTTGGATCTGTTCTTTTTTGGGGTTTTGCGCGCCGCGGGCCGGCTGGCTCTTCCCCTTTGATTTGTTTTTTTTTTCTCTTCCTCCTCCTGTTTGCCTCGTCAGCGCGCTGGAGCGTCCGTTTCGGGCCTGCTCGAGGTGCCCTTCTGTTTGCTGGGGGAGTCCCGATCTGTTTTCCCTGCTTCGGTTTTAAATCCGGAGCTGTTTGACCCGATGCCTATCCTTTTTTTTTTTAAGTCCAGGAGCAGCTGAGTCGGTGTCTGGAGGTGCCCTTCTGTTTGCTGGGGGAGTCCCGATCTGTTTTCCCTGCTTCGGTTTTAAGTCCGCTGCTGTTTTGAACCGATGCCTATCCCTTGCTTTTTTTTTTAAAGTTCAAGAGCAGCTGAGCCGGTGTCTGGAGGTGTGTAGTGCCATTGGTGGGGAGTGAGCTGAAGCCGGTGTGGAACACACGAGGAGGCAGCCATCTTGTGAAGACCACGTGTAAGCTACACCCAGATACTAAAAGGAACAGCACTTAAAGTGATTCTGGAGCTCCATCTAGTGGACATTAGCTGTATTTTCTCATACTATCCTCATGGTTAAAGTAATCCTGGAGCTCCATCTAGTGGACATTTTAAAAAACTTGCTATACTTATAACACAATTATCCAAATCAAATCTCATGCTGTGTATTTTGTAAATTGAATTTTTCCTGAATTGAGATTAGATTAGATGTGTATTTTGTAATATTGCATTTTTCCTGAATTGAGATTGGATTAGAAGATCTGTATTGTAAAATTGCATTCTCCTGAATTGAGACTAGATTAGAAGAGTCACATTGTATACTGCATTTAGTCATTGGACTAGAATTTGAGCATGGTGTCGGGAAAGTCAAAAGTGCAAACGCCCCTGCAGTGCATGCTTTGCAATTTTAAATCTGGGTTTGGGGAGGATTATGGGGTTCCCCTCTCGATTATCTTTTCTATGTCAGAGGGAATGGCCAGCCTTAGTCAAGCTGTGGCCTCCCCAGGGGTCCACAGATTTACCCACTGTGTTTTTAGTCCATCAAATTATAGCGAAAGAACACCCAGACCAGTTTCCATATATTGATTCATGGCTGGCCATATGCCAGCTCAGACCAAGATGGTTCCAGCGCTGTCACGAGGATCAGTGTAGAATAATGGTGGCAGCCATCGGTCGCAAAAAAGGACGGACACCCGCCCCTATCTACCAGGGGCGGGACTCTCCAGATATTCCTCCACACCCCCTCCCTCTGCTTCAACCTCATGTCCCATCCGCACCACTGAAGAATCCGCCCATAGCTGAAGGGGCAGGAAGACCTCCTCTTGGGGTGGGTGATGCCAGATTTAGGGAAGATTCTACGGATTCCAGCCCCTCATCTTCAGATTCCCCTCCCACATCCTCCACCCCTCCCACTTCTGGTGCCACCTCCAGTGCCACCATCTCCTCCCCTGAGAGCACAGAGGCTGAGCTTGGATCGTCTACCCCGGTAGCCTGCTGCCTGCGGTCGCATGATCTCCAATTGCCACTACGACAAGTACAGGGGCTCCCGTATATTGATGCTACTGGACAGGTGGCAGTGGGACCATCCAGCCTGATTTATGTCCCTTTCTCCACTACGGACCTGTTGAACTGGAAAACCCACTATGCCTCCTATACTGAAAAGCCCCAAGAACTGACAGATCTTATGACCAGTATTATGCAAACACACCAGCCTACCTGGTCGGACACTAAACAATTGCTTTCCACCTTATTCAATACAGAAGAACGGGTGCGCATTGTACGGGCCACCCTCGAGTGGCTGGAGACACATCCTGCCCGTGAGGGAGTTATAAATCCACAGCAGCAGGCAGAGGCAGATTTCCCAAATAAAGACCCCCGCTGGGACCCGAACGACCCTGTTGGAGCAGTGGCTCTCACTCGTTTCCGGACTGCGCTCCTTGAGGGCCTTAAGAAGGGGGGGCAACGAGCTATGAACATCAGTAAAATCGCAGAAGTTCTCCAGCTTCCTGATGAAAGTCCGGCGGTATTTTATGAGCGTCTGACTGAAGCATACCGATTATACACCCCCCTACGATCCAGCGGCCCCTGAGAATCTTCGGATGGTGAATACGGCCTTTGTAGCACAGGCACAAGGTGATATACGGCGGAAGCTGCAGAAACTGGAAGGGTTTGCGAGCATGAATACAACACAATTGATGGAAGTTGCTCAAAAAATATATGTAAATCGTGACCAGGAGCAGAAGCGAGAGTCGGAGCGTCGGATGAAGAAAAAAGCAGACTTCCTAGCAGCCGCCCTAGCCAAGCGACCACCAGTTCCAGCCTGGGCCAGAGGAGAAAATAGGGGACGAGGACGAGGCCGCGGATACGGGGGGCCGAGGTTTCCCCTAGGCCCCACTCAATGTGCCTACTGCAAAGAGGAGGGACATTGGAAGAATGAGTGTCCAAATCGTAACACAAGGCGAGGGAGATATCCATCCACAAGGGGAGTAAGAGCACTCGTACGAACTACACGGGAGCAAGACCAGCATGATGCTTTCCCGCCTCCACCGGGACCAGCTATCGTAGGCCTTGCAGCTATAGAACATTATGACTCAGATGGCCACTAGGCCAGACCAGGCTCCAAGTTTCTGTTGGGTCCCCAGGAGCCTATGGTCAACATGAATTTAGGGGACCGGAAAATGCAATTCATGGTCGATACCGGAGCAACACACTCAGTGGTCACCCAACAAGTAGCCCCGATCTCCTTCCAGTCAGTAACTGTTGTGGGAGCTACGGGGGAGAGGGCCCAGAGAACTTTCCTGCAAAACCGCACGTGCCAGTTGGGGGGACGGACCATCAACCAGTTCCTGTATATGCCTGAATGTCCCATACCCTTGCTGGGTCGGGATGTTCTGGCAAAACTCCAGGCCCAAATCTCATTCGGGTCTGACGGCCAGGCTGAGCTCGAAATACCCAGCCTGGGCCCAACAGTTTTGGTACTGTCTGTCCCCCGAGAAGAAGAATGGCGGTTATATGAGAACAGGCCCAAATCTGATGTGGCTACCCTGGATACGTGGGAATCAGTGCCCCCTGGGCTGAAGGAAACCCCCCCCCCGGAATGGCCATTAACATCCCTCCCGTATGCGTTGAAATGAAGCCGGGAGCCTCCCCGGTACATATGCGACAATACCCGCTGCCGCGGGCAGCTGTGGAAGGAATTCATCATCATCTGGTGCAGCTACTACAGTATGGTATCCTGCGTCCCTGCCAATCGGCATGGAACACTCCTTTGCTGCCAGTCCGAAAACCTGGAACCACAGACTACCGACCTCTTCAGGATCTCCGTCGTGTCAATGAGGCCACTGTGACTCTGCATCCAGTAGTACCAAACCCTTATACACTGTTGGGCCTCATCCCGGCGACTGCTTCTCACTTCTCAGTACTGAACCTAAAAGATGCCTTCTTTTGTATATGCCTGGCAACTGCAAGCCAGCACCTGTTTGCCTTCGAGAAAGAGGACCCTGCTACTGGCAGAAAGTCCCAAGTTACCTGGACTCGCTTACCACAGGGATTCAAGAACTCCCCTACCATTTTCAGCACAGCATTGGCCCAAGATCTCGCTAGTCTTCCCTCCGGGGGAGCCCGGCAGACGAGTACTTCTGCAGTACGTTGATGACCTGCTAATCGCTGCTGACTCTGAGGGTGAATGTATACTGGCAACCACAGAGCTTCTCCAACTTCTGTACGATGCGGGTTACCGAGTTTCCAGAAAAAAGGCTCAGTTATGTCAGTCGGAAGTGAAGTATCTGGGATTCCATCTGTCAAAAGGAAGCCGATGGTTGGGGAGTGAGAGGAAGGAAGTATGTGATAAGGAAGCTTATCATGGCTCAGGAAGGAGCTATAGGAAAGGTGAAGTGACTCTGAACAAGCAACCTGTCAGTTCTGGTAGAAATAAGAAAACAGAATTTTCCCATAAAAGACTACCAGACCCAGAATGCACCAGGTTTCCAACAGCCATTAGAGGAGCTGAAGTGGGGAAACGTGTGTTCAATCAGGAGGGCTATGAGGTAATCCCTAAGCACTCATCTCAAAGGGCAGGGCCTGATTCAGCACAGCTGCGCTGTGTTAAGGAGGAGCACTCATCCAGGCAGAATAAGAGTAGAGTTTATTCTACAAATGACCATCTTCATGATCACCTTGGATATCCAGAGAAGGATCATCAGTTTCATCTGAAGGATCATCAGAAGCAGAAGCCAAACCGGACGGACAGAGAGGGAAAGAGACCCTTTGGAAGAAGAGAAAAGCCTTTGAGAGGTCTAGAAGAGTCCAAAGCAGTACGTATACTGGGAGGTATTCCAAGGGCCAGCATACACCATTGGACTGGGGAAAGCCAGAGGAATGGTACTGCAGAGCTAGGAATCACCAGAGGCTACCTGTGAGGGAGACGGCTGCACGTGGAAGGGACCCTAAGACCTGTGCCAGAAGGTATGTGAAGAGAGATCCAGTGTCCAGGGATCTGGATTGGAAGGCTGGACATAAGAACCTGGACTACATACTGGCCAGGCTATATAGAGAGGAACTCTAGCAGCAATGGAAGCTCAGGTATGAACACTGATCTATGCCCTAGCTATAACCTTGAAAGACAGCAGGGAAACAAGTATTCTCCTGAAAATGTTCCATTGAGAGATTCATCTGTGCCAATACATGATATTGAACCCATGCTTGTTGAACAAGGGGGAATAATAGCAGATGAGGATCCTGTTTATATGGACTGCTCTCTATCCAAACTCCGTTGGTAACTTTCTGTTATAAAGTACAGCAACCATCACAAAGAAATAAAAATTTGTTCTTTAATCTACTCAGAAAAGCTCCTGAAGCAGGATTTGACCCACACAGTACAAAGCAAGCCAGCTAAGGGGTTTCAGCTGGATAACTGCTAGCAATTAAGCCTTACCTAATTGCTTGTGAGCTAGGAGAGAATCACTTCTGTATCTATGTGGGAAGTAATCAGAAGTTAATCTGAAAAGAACAGTTTGTTTCTTGCTTTGTAGCTTTTCATTTGTTGTTTTCCTGATTTTGACTTTGTTTTTCCAAGTTAACACTGAAAGCAAGTAACCTAATTTATGTGCTACCAAGCATATCTGTGTTGGGAGAAATAACCCCATAAATAAATATCTTATTGGCTTTACCCAAGAGCACAACTAAATTATTGTCAGCAGCTGTGTCTGGTGTGAATGAACTACATTGCCCACAATACCTTGCAAATCATATAGAAATATGCACTTGCCAAGAGTGTGAAGATTCTCACCCAGGCAGCCGTCTGACAAGTAGTGTGCCGGATCCCAGTGCCAACAACCCGCAAGCGAGTACGTGCCTTTCTCGGGGCCGCTGGGTACTGTCGTATCTGGATTCCCAACTTCGCAAAGATTGCAAAGCCCCTCTATGAGTCTACAAAGGGCCCAGAGAAGAGCCCCCTTGAATGGGGATGTGACCAACAGGAGGCCTTCGAACATTTGAAAAGGGCATTACTGTCATCACCAGCCCTAGGCCTTCCGGATGTTACCAAACCTTTCACTCTCTACGTACACGAAGCAGCAGGAACAGCTTTGGGGGTCTTGACCCAACAACTGAGGTCTTGGCCGCGACCAGTCGCCTACCTGTCTAAACTGCTGGATCCAGTGGCCAAGGGATGGCCACCTTGCCTGAGAGCAATAGCAGCAACAGCCTTGTTGGTGGAAGAGTCTGATAAACTGTCCATGGGCCAAAGCCTTCTAGTCACCGTCCCACACTCAGTCCAAACATTGCTAGAGCATAAAGGAAGTCACTGGTTCACCAGCTCCCGGATGTTGAAATACCAGAGCATGTTATGGGGAAATCCCAGGGTGCAAATAACTACCAGCCAAGCCTTAAACCCTGCTACATTCATGCCTGTTGGCCCAGGACCACCTGATCACGACTGCTTGGAAGTGATGGATACAGTCTTCTCCAGTCGCCCTGATCTGACAGATGTGCCGTTAAGCAATCCGGATGAGACCTACTTCGTAGATGGAAGCAGTCTGGTGTTGGAGAGCCGCAGGTTTGCGGGGTACGTGGTGGTGACTATGGAAGAGATAGTCGAAGCTCAGCCTTTGCCCCCTGGAACTTCTGCACAGAAGGCGGAACTCATTGCCCTTACCCGTGCCTTATCCCTTGGGACTAACCGTCATGTGAATATATACACAGACTCCCGGTATGCCTTTGCCACTCTCCATGCCCACGGGGCCCTGTACAAGGAAAGAGGGTTAGTTACTGCAGCTGGCTCTGAGATAAAGAACGGCCTCCAGATATTGGCCCTGTTAGACGCAGTCTGGCGTCCAAAAACAGTAGCCGTTATGCACTGCAGAGGCCACCAGAAAGGGAACAGTGAGATAGCCAAGGGAAATAGACGGGCTGATGTAGAAGCCCGGCGGGTCGCAACCACATCCTTGTCCCAGTCCTTCCCAGAGGGCTCCCAGGATCTACAAGCCCCCCTGTTCCCGGTCCCACTAAGCCAATGGGCCAAGAGGTACACTACACGAGAACTAGATTACTTCTGTCAGGAGGAGGGTGGGGTGTTACACACAGATGGTTGGATAAGGTTGCCCAGAACAGGGACAGCTCCAGTGATAGTCATCCCAGACAGCCTTGCCCCAGCATTCCTATCATCCTTTCATCAGGCCACTCATATGGGCAAGACAGCAATGGAAACTACCCTCCGCCCATATTTCTTCATTTCCTGCTTATCCTCGTTGGCAGCTGCAATTGTTAGACAATGCACCACATGTGCTAAAAACAATGCCCGTCAAGGTCCAAGCCAACCCCCCAGGGGTCCAGTCTTATGGGGTCACCCCTATGGGAAACATCCAGGTTGACTTTTCAGAAATGCCCCGAGCAAATGGGTACCGGTATCTGCTAGTATTAGTCTGTACTTTCACGGGGTGGGTGGAGGCTTTCCCAGTCCGCACAGAAAAAGCCAGAGAAGTGACAAAGGTGCTGCTACATCAAATCATTCCCCGTTTTGGGCTTCCAGTAGTAGTGGGATCGGATAATGGACCTGCATTTGTGGCCCAAGTGGTACAGCAGGTAGCCAAGGCCTTGCAGATAGACTGGAAACTACACACAGCTTACCGTCCGCAAAGCTCGGGGAAAGTAGAACGCATGAATCGCACCATAAAGAGCCAGTTAGCAAAACTGTGTCAGGAAACCTCAATGAAATGGCCCCAATTGCTCCCTATAGCTCTGCTTCGCATACGGTCAGCCCCACGAAAGGGTATTGGTGTTTCCCCCTTTGAAGCTGTGTACGGTCGCCCTGCACCCCTCATACAGGGCATCCATGGAGATTTAACTCAGATAGATAGGTTCAGAAATAACCCGGCAGGAACTGTCAGCTCTCAGTTCTGTATTGCAGAAATTGTACCTGTGGATCCAGGAGCGACTCCCCATCAACCTGACTGAAGCGCTCCATACGCACCAGCCTGGTTCCCAGGTGTGGGTCAAGGAGTGGAAGAAAGATCCATTGACCCCCCAGTGGCGAGGCCCATATACCGTTCTGCTGACCACCCCCACGGCTGTCAAGGTGGCTGAAGTCACTCCGTGGATCCATCACTCTCATGTCAAGGCCGCTGCACCAGAAGTTGTTCCAGCCTGGACCGCAGTCCCGATTCCAGATCAACCCCTGCGTTTGAAACTGAAGAAGGACTCTTCTGCCCAGTAAGGGACTCTAACAGACTGCCGACGAGCTCTGAACCACCGGAGAGACTGATCTACGGGACCCCCTTTCCCAAAACCAGGAGCAGAATGAGAAGCGGTGCCTTAGCCTTACTCCTACCCGACATGGTCCTGCTTTCAAACAAGCGCAGAGACTACTAACACAGCAGTATTACTTGCCCAAACTGCTCTGAACATGACAAACTTTTGTATACGTAACTCTCTACAAACCGGGGTGTTTCTGTCAACCTCTCTTATTGCTGTACCGTCTAGTTTATGTGAAATGCAGAACTTCACTATGCTTGCTAATCTAAACTGTAAACAACCTGGGATATATTTTTCTACATTTTTCTACCATATTGGGGTTACCCGACCAACTTCTACATATTTCAACCAAGTGCCTTTTTCCTTACAGGTAGTTTCCACCCTAAATGCTACTGATTGTTTCTTTTTTGTCAATGCCAAGAGGGGAGGGTTCAATGTATCAAATACTGTGTTATCATGCAGCTCTGTTACAAAGGTATCCTATTCACATTCAGAAATGTATCTTCCCTTAGGCTGGTTTTTAGTATGTGGCAGAATGACGTATACTTACGTCCCCGCAAATGCCACCGGTGGTCCGTGCACTTTTGCTAGGCTTACAACTGTTGCCTTCGTCCGCCCCCCCAGTTATCCCCGCTCTGCCCCCATGCCCTCGACCTATAACTCAAATGTAGAGCCTTACAGTGATGAGACAGCTCTTGGACTGTCACTGTCAATCCTTGGGACACCTGGGTTAGCCCTACACAACTCCATGGAGATAAGCCGACTCGCTTGTTCTCTAGCAAAAACCCTTAACCTCACCTCAACCATACTAGCTTCCATAAATCACGAGCTGTCCAACCTACGTACAGCAATCCTACAGAATAGAATGACCATTGATTTCCTGCTGTTACGCCTCAACCATGGGTGTGAGGAATTCGAAGGAATGTGTTGTTTTAACCTCACTGATGAAAGTGTGTCCATTGAACGCTCAATCAAAGACCTACGTGACTTAGCGAAGCAAATCTCGGACCCGTCCATGGGACTGGGGACGGGGTGGTTCGTCAAATTGTTTGGTTCGTTGGGGGGCCTTAAAACCCTAGCGATAGGAGTTTTCCTTCTCTTCCTAGTATGTGCCCTCATACCATGTTGTATCCCCATTCTTCATCACTTCATTACCACCACCCTTGACACCCTGGTAGAACGCAAGGCTGCTACCACTGTCATGGCCCTGGCCCAATACACTCCTCTGCGGCTTGCCTCCAGTAACACTGCCCTCTACCGCCCCTAGCGGTTGAGGTCTCACTTAAAAAGGGGGGAGTGAGGCAGCCATGAGACTCTTACATAAGTGATCAGCCTGACCCTTCCCCCAAGCCATGAGGCTCTTACATAAGTGATCAGCCTGACCCTTCCCCCAAGCCATGAGGCTCTTACATAAGTGATCAGCCTGACCCTTCCCCCACTCCAGGTCTAAGCACAATATCCCCTTGCCCAGAAATCAGCAGACCAGAGCACACCGGTTTGGACAGGTCACCCAGGTACCTTCCCCAGGGGCTGCTGATTGGTGGACAGGAAATACCTGAGGCAAATGGGATTGTAGAATGAGTTTGAAAATGTACAGTATATAAGGTATTGTAGGACGTCCCTCGGGGCTCAGAATTTTTGTGGAGATTGCTGGTTTCTCTGTCTGGGCCTGTGCGCACATTAAAAGTTCCTGTTTGCATACCAGCCTGTCTGTGAGTTTTCCTTCTGTGGGTGAGTGATAGAATAAGAGCTTTTTCAGCAGCTTTGCTGCATCAGTACTGCTCTCCGCTTTGCTTGCTTTCTGCAGGGAGAGGCCACGAAAGCTTCTTTCATAGGACGCTGGAACTCGAGTGCATAACCCCTCTGCATGACTTCCAACACCCACCGATCCAAGGTCAATTGGGCCCAGGCAGGAAAGAACTCCCTTAAACGACCCCCCCATGGGTACTATTCCTGCCTGGACCCCCCTCGCATCATTGTGCCTTCTTAATGTTCGGGGAGGAAGAGACCCCAAACCCTCTGCCCGCTCCCCGGAAACCTCGAAACCCCGAGGACCTATACTGCAACCGTCCTCTCTGAAATGTACCAAATCGTCCTTGCCGGAACCGACGAAATTCCCTCTGCTGACTCTTGGAAGGCGCCATCGAGCATCCCTGCTTTTGCTTGTCCTCTGGCAATCTTCCCCCTTTTGACTCTCCTAAGTCCTTCACCAACTTCTCCAGATCCTCCCCAAAGAGAAGCTTACCCCTAAATGGAAGTTTTCCTAACCTAGCCTTAGAGGCTGCATCTGCCGCCCAATTACGCAGCGAGAGGTATCTTTGTGCGGCCACCACCAACACCATACTCTTTGCCAGACTGCAAATCAGGTCATACTGACTGTCCGCTAAGTACGCCGCTCCAGATTCCATCTGAGCCGCCTCTTCTACCACCCCGTCTACCTGTAAGCCTCTCAGCCTTTGGGACCACCTAAGACATGCCCTTGCCACCCACGCTCCACAAATCGATGCCTGCATGGAAAGAGCATTAGCCTCAAAAACCTGCTTCAAAAGCGAGTCTAACCTCCTGTCCTGTGCACCCTTAAGCGCCGCACTGCCCTCGACCGGGATCGTAGTCTTTTTAGTAACCACTGAGACCGCCGCATCCACTCTAGGAGACTTAAATAGCTCCTTATCCGGCTCTTGCAACGGGTACAATCGATTGATCACCCGGGATCCCTTTAGGCTAGCCTCCGGCATATCCCACTGCTCCTGAATCATCTCCTTAAATACTCTGTGAACCGGGAACGCCCTCTGAGACTTTCTAATCGCCTGCAATAAAGGATCTTCCAAAGAGGCATCCTCCGCCTGATCCACCGCTGGCATATTCAAGGCCTTCAGCGTCTCCGCAATCAAGGCTGGTAGCTCCTCCCTTCGGAACACTCTGACCACCCTCGCCTGGTCCTCCAGCTCCAGTAATTCCCCTTCCTCCAATTCCGGCTCCATGTCCGAGTCCTCTAAATTCTCCGACTGCTCATCCAAGAGCAAGTCCAGCTCTGCCTTTTCTGCCAGGAGCTTAGACTTTTTAACCGATCCTCCAGCAGCACCCAGGTCTGATGAAGCCCCCGGTTGCTAGGCTGCCCTGCCTCTGCCGGTGGCACTACGCCACTACCTGCCCCACCAAGAGCTTGTTGCAGCAGAGCCACCATCTGCTGTGAAAATATAGCCATGGCCACTGGTGACAAAAGCCCTTCCGGCCCCGTAGAAGGCCCTGGTACCGGCTCTAGCGGCAACACCGGAGGTGAAAGGGCCTCCTCTGCCCCCACAATCTCCTTTGTCGCCTCAGCCCCACTTTGCCCCGCCATGTCCGCCAGAGTGGCCTCGTGTGTACACCCTTTACACACACCAGCCTCCGAAACGGAGCCTCTACGGACCCCACACAGGAGGTAGCGGTGTCTAGCTGGCATAAAGAGAGCCGATTGACAGTGCCCTGCAATCCCTGAAACAGCCCTCTCTCTTTTCTCTTTTTAAATCCTTATCAGACAATTTCCTACACTGCTTCCACCTCCGAATCGACAGTCAGACTCTTCCCACGGCCCAAAATCTCCCTAGGAACCCCTGAAGTGCCCAAAAACAATTGCCCCCCCCCCCCCCCCGGTTCCCGCGCAAAAGCCACGCGGTCTGGGCCCGACCGTCAAAAACAACACGGGGTTAAAGCCGACAACCAACTACGTAAAAGAAACCACTGCCATACCTCAGCGCTGAAGATCCCTGCTCTACACAGCCGTGCTCCCCGTCGTTCCTCTCAGCGGGCGCCGAGAACTGAACACCGCCGGCTGCCGACGGGCCTCCGAGTCTCCGCCTCCCTGCACTGCACGCTCCCCCGCAGTGTGGCCCGAGCGGCTTACCTCAACGGCCCTTCACCCGCTCTGTCAGGATGAAGTCCGGAGGTCCCCTGCACAGCTCCCGCACTCTTCCCTGAGGTACCAGCTCACTTCAGAGAGGGGGGAGAAGGGGGGAAAGCGTCCCTTGAAACTGTACAAATTCCCTCTCGATTCCAAATTACCGCCAATTTAAAGAGACAGAAGCCTCTTTTTTTTTTTAAACTTCCATCCTAACCAGCTACTCTAAACTGCTTAATAATTCCTCCAGTGAGTTAAGGACCTCTGGACTCACACCTCCTTCCGCTGCTTGGAGACTGAGAACTGGAACAAGGGGGCGGTCCCTGGACTACTTATCCTGGTGTCATCAAAGGAGTGACATGCTCAGTCTCTAAGCTGCAGGAGGACATACAGAACCCAGAGGTTCGGGACTAGACTGGAGTTACGATAAGGAAAGGTACAGTCTTATTTCTCCTCCTCCAGATGGGCAATGGTTAGCTAGAAACTTATTCCGTAACTCTTCTCAGTGCAGAGCGAATCAGTGACTTCTGGTTACTAATCAGTGATTTATCACTTTGTCTAACTGTAATCTTATGCTGCTATAATTTCTTACCTCACATTTCTAATTATAGATTTTTAACTATATGTCTGTATATTTTTCTACCTCGCTGTCCATAATACACATAATATATACTGTATATACAAATGAGACTTCTTCTGTGGCTCATTACCAGCACACTCATAGAACTTCGGGCTGTGTATTAGTAGCTAATTTCCCCTGGACATAACTGAGAGCATTACTTATCTTTTGTGTGCTATTAATAATCCCTATGCACCACAGCACTACAAGGCCATCGGCCGCTGCTTCAGAGTTACCAAGTGTGGCTGACACATCCTACTTATCCATAAAGTAAGATTACGTACTTGTAACTGGGGTTCTCTGTGGACAGCTGGTTAAGTCAGTCACACAAACCCACCTGCCTCCCCTTGGATGATAACAGCCCAGTGCCCTTGGGGTCCAAACTGAGCTGCCCAAGCAGCCTGCAGGACCACTGCTTGAGACATACTGGGCTGGCCAGGGGTGGGGCTACCTGGACATGTGCAGAAAGGTTTACCTTCTGTCTGTAGAGAAACCCTGTTTACAGGTAAGTAACCCCACTAGATAACACTGCTCCTGTGCCATGGAACTCTTGGAAAAATAATCACATTCCAACAATAGGTACCTTTGGGGAAAGGCGCCGAAGGAAGATACATCACATCTCCAAAGACAAAACCAGTAAAATGCTCCAATTCTCCTCATCGGGTGCTGGTGATGCAGCAAGGTTCCGTCCCTTACAACACACTCTGGACTTATTCCGTGGGATGCATCCTCTAGGTCCCATCAGGAACACAACAACCATGGCCATACCAAGCCATGAATGCACCGTGTGACTTGCAAACCTGGCATTCCTAAATGACATTAAGACTTTTGTCATTTGCTCCATCCCCAGCATAGCCCTTCTGCCCCTATTCCCCCTATGTCCAGCATCTCCCCATCTTCTCATGTCCAGAGAGCCCCCCCCCCCCCCCCCAATGCTGCTTGCCTGGCTTGCCGCCACTTTTCTTGTCCCCTTGGCAGTGGACATCCTCTAGTTTAAAAAAATGCAGGTCTTTCCAATTCTGTTTGCATGACTGATCCAATTCTGCTTGACCCAATACAAGCACTGAGGAACCTGTGTCTTTTGGGAAAACTGCCAGGTACTTATGACCTAGATTGGCCACTGTTGGAAACAGGATACTGGGCTTGATGGACCTTGGTCTGACCCAGTATGGCATATCTTATGTTCTTATGACCTGATCCCTCTCTCCTCTGATATATGCTTGCGTTGATGGGGAGGGGGGCAGCCCAGCCCAGCCATGCAAGCATGGAGTTGGAAAGACCCGTGTGTTTTCTTTATAATTGGAGTTCTGCTGCCACCACTGCTGGCAAGGAAACAGGAAAAATGGCAACGGAGCAGGTGGGGATCCCAAGGCTGATGGCTGGCAACCCTAAATGCGCCCCTAGTTTTTTGCACTGTGCGTCCGCACTACACTTACAGGCCTAGGTATAGCACTGCACACAACTCCCAAGCTTTCAGTCTGAATCTCTCTGGAACTCCCAGCGTATTACCCTGGATTTGATTAGTCACCTTTTCTAAAACTGAGCTCACAAGTTATTTCCCTAAGTGCAGTTCTCTGTAGACAAGCAGGAAGTAAGTCTTCACGTATGGATGATTTCCCTGACTGAGCCCCGCGGGAAAGCTCCTCAACTTCCACTGGACGTTTTTGGGAGCTCTACTGCGCATATGCGCCTGCCTTCCTGCCATCCTCTCTCCAGTCGTCTTTTTCCACGGAGCCCCTAGGACATGTTCCTGCTATTGGCGGAAAAAGCTTGATTTTTTTTTTTTTTACCCTCTCATGGGTTTTCTTTAAATTGTGCTTACCGTCTGTCGGTTGCATCGGCTTAGGGCCGACGTTTCTTTTTCAGTGTTTTTCACCCTTTTTGTTATTTTTTTTTCTGTTTGCGGTTTTCCCATGGTTGGCAACATTGAGCCATTTGACCTCGCTACGGTCATGTTTCTGGACATGTACAAGCCAGCCTGCGGCTTTAAAAAGTGCACTAAGTGTGCATGCACCATTTCGGTCACCGACAGGCATGTCTGGTGCCTCCAATGCCTTCAGTCCGATCACCAGCCTGCTTCATGCAATTTGTGCTTGTAGATGATGAAGGATCTCCAGGGCCAAGAGAAGCAGAGGAAGTCCCTCTTTGGCACTGACACCCTCGCTGGACTCCGCTGAGGTGTCATCATAGTGGGGTGCCATGGAGCAGAGACTCTCCATTGACCCCTGGTTGGAACTGAGGAAGGATCTGTCATTGACTCTGTCAACGTCGAAGAGGGGGTGTCCAAGCACTGAGTCAAGAGCATTGAAGCCCTTCCTGATGCAACAGCGAGAACAATGGCTGGGAGAGGCTTGCTAAGCTACCTCGGGGGGGGGGGGGGGTTGTCTCTACTCCCAGAGGGCCATCGGCAGTCTCCCAATGGAACCTATTATGGAGCCCCTGTTGAAGGTGCCAGAGTCAGTGGCTGAAGTTGTCATCCTGGTCCTGATGCCTTTGGAGATGTCAGTTCTAGAGGAGTGCCTTCAAGCGCTTGAGGCCCACATGGCGGCAGTACTGCCCATGTGTCAGTTTGGCTCCTTGATGCACATCATCACTGTGCTCCGCCCAGCCCATCCTCAAAACCCATGCCCTCCCTGCTGAGATAGGTGCATTGGGTCAGCAGTCGGAATCGACAACAGTTCCCATGGCTATCTGCTCATCTAGTATCTCTGGTTCTGATGCCCTGGTGCAACAGTGCCCTCACTCGGCATGCCATCGATCCCACTAATGCCTGAGTTCTCTACCTGCTTGTAGTCTGCATCAGAAGGAGACACAACACTACTTTCTTATCTCTCATAGTCAAATTCTGAGAGGAAGTCAGACAGAAGAAGAGTCAGTGGTATCCAAATGGGAGTCCCCCAGACCTGCCCTTGGATCCCTCCCCTTACTACGAGTGATGGAAGTCACCCTCAGAGGATATATCCTTTGCCAGAGACATAGCCAAGGCCATCCCCTTCCCATTGGAGTCTAAGGACAAGCCAAGGACAGAGGAGTTAGATATTCTCCAGTATCCTTTGGCCCACAAGAAGGCAGTCATGGTGCACATGCACAGCATCTTGCAGTGGTTGCTGTTGAGGATGTGGGAGAACCCACCCTCCGTGCAGGCTATCAGTTGGGAAATTTGGCTCTATGTAGCAGATCCAGAAGGCCCAGAGCTTTAAAAAGCCTTAGCTGCCCCATAACTCCTTGAGGGTGGAGTGTCATGAAGCAGATTAAGAGCACCAAGGGATGCCAGGAGCTTCAATTCCTCGGGAAGGAAATGCTTCCAGGGCTCTATGCTGATGGCCAGGATCCTCTCCTACCAACTCTATGTACATTCCTTAAGAATATCATGATGGATCTGGCTAAATTTAGCTTCCTCATCCTTGCAGTGTGCCTTCCACACCTTATCAATTCTGATAATGGGACTCTGTACTACAGCTTTTTAATCCTACTACTCACTGAGACCTGTTCAAACCGCACCCATCTTAAGTAGGGTCTGCCATATCTACAGATACTGCACCTAGTTTTAGTTATGGACACAGATTCATCCATTATAGTTCTCCCCAAGTCTCTCTGGCACCCTTCTAGTCAGTCAGTCAGTTTTTCAGGATATACATGAATGCATATCTGAAAAAGACTCTCATACCATGGATCTCCAATGTATGTATATAGCTCTTCGACATGTATATTGTGATAATCCTCAAAATCAGACTGGTTAGGTGTGCCGCCCGGATACGGTTGAGATGTAGTGCTCTTAATACAGTTTATACTAACGTGCAGATTCATGCAACCTTGTCCCGGAATTTTCTGATGCCACAGCGTCTACCTACAACCCACTACAGGGAACGTGGGTCTGAAGATTCAAGAATGGCATCAGAGCGTGGCTCTGGTGGAGCGCTACCCACACGCTATGTGCTAGAAGGATTATATGGCTTCCTCCGAGGGTCTGGAAGAGGCAAAACAGTGACAGCTTTCGGTATGCCTTGGTACTAGCAGAGGATCCTTGGTTACAAAACAGAGAACTCCCCGTGCGTGCAGGAGGTGGAAAAAAGATGGAGATGACTACCACACAGCAAGACACCCCACTAACAGCCCTAGTAACCGACATCCGCTCGCACGTGGCTCGAGAACGAGCGCTCAAGTTTCCGGCGCGTGCCGCTACGTTCTTCACGTGGCTTCTAATTAGCTGGCCTCGGGCGCCGGAAGTTCTAGGACGTGAGACGGAAGTGATGTAGTCTTGTTATGGCTGCCTGCTAGCGGCCTGGAAAGCAGAGGGAACCGGAGCGAGAGTCTCCTCGGAAGAGGTGAGGGTGCGTGTATGTGTAACTACCCTGCGCCTGCTTGCTGCACTCTCACCATAGCAGTCTGGGAAACAAGTATTTTGGTTGGTTGTTGTGCTTTCGATGTTGGTTTTATTATTTTTGGGCTCAACAGCGTCTTATTTAGTATTTGTAGTTCAGTCGTCACCGGAGCTGAGATCTGGTATTACAAGTCTTCATTTGTATCTAGCCAGACATTTTATCTCTTATGTTATATCCTCTTTTACCTTCGTTTTTTCCAATTATTGTCCTCCTTGGGCTATATACCCTAGGAATACTTCCTGAGTCCTGTAGTGGCGAGATCTGACTCCCAGATCTCACTGTTGGGGAATGACAATGACTCACAACCTCCCCCTCTATCTTTTTTGCCCACTGTTAGTCTATAAAGACTGACTACCTTCTGGGTGATAAAGCTTGGGCACTGTTTACCATCTGAACCTGTGACTTATACACAGGCATCCCTTGTTTGCTTTCATTCTCACACATTCCTTTCCTTCTCAGGTTTCCCGCTGTTTGAGAGAAGTTGTCAGCAGGCTGTCAAAATGCCAGCACTGCTGGAAAGGCCCAAATTATCCAATGCCATGGCCCGGGCATTGCACCGTCACATCATGCTGGAAAGAGAACGGAAACGACAAGGTAGTGGACACCATGTAATGTTATGGGGAATGTTAGCACCATCCCTAGGTAATGATGGAGGTAACTAGGGGAAGGTTGTTGCAAGGTGCAGGCTCCAGGTGTGGGTGTGTGTTGTATCTGTATCTTGTATGCTCTGCTTTTCAGAGGAGGAAGAGGTGGATAAGATGATGGAGCAGAAGATGAGGGAGGAACAGGAGCGCAGGCGAAAGAAAGAGATGGAGGAGCGGATGTCATTGGAGGAAACAAGAGAGCAGGTAAAGATGACCTCCACCCTGAAGACACTCAACCTTAGGTTGGATAGGCTGTTATTAACTATCTTCATCTTTTTTTCACTGCCTCTTGCTCTTGTGGGGCTGAGAATTTCAGAATTGGAGGAGGGAGGTCAGCAGTTTTGTATGAGCTGTATGGCAAAAGGGCTACAGCTTGTATCATAAGGTATAGTCTCTTATATGACTTGCCGTCTCTGGCTATACCTTTGTGGTGCATAGACATGATACTACTTGGCCCTAGAGCATACACACATAACCTCCAGCCTGATCCTGTGTCTTTGTGCAGATCCAGAAACTGCAGGAGAAGCTTTCTGTTTTGCAAGAGGAGAAGCATCAGTTGTTCCTGCAGTTGAAGAAGGTTCTGCATGAGGAAGAGAAGAGACGTCGTAAGGAACAGAGGTAGGAAAGAAGGAGGTGAGAGTTGCACTGCAGGGAAATGTAGAGATTGCAGGCTAGAGAAAATAGATACAAGGAACTGAGTGCAAAGGGGGGGCTATAAGGACGGATGCATTAGGAATCAAATATTGGAGAGGGACATCCTTAGAAAAAGAAAATGGAATAAATTAAAGGACTATGGTGGTGTAGATGTTTAAAAGAGGATAAAAGTGGTATGTGGCATGGAGATAAGGATATGATGCTTACTCTGCTTCCTTAGGGAAAGGAGTGAGAAGGATCTTTTCAATGTATGAAAAGCAAGAACCTAACTCCCAATAGATGTGAGCAGAGGTTTGAGTTATGGTGTGGGTCCTAGTTTAAGAAGAGAGAGATTGGATTATGGTGGTTGTTTGTTGTTAAGTGCCGTCGAGTCGGAGTTGAATCATGGCGACCCTCTGGATAGCTATCCTAAATTGTGTTCGGTCTCATCTTGGTATGGGACCTAATCTGGGGAGGACAGTTTTAATACTAACACT
This sequence comes from Ichthyophis bannanicus, assembly GCA_033557465.1. NCBI lineage: Eukaryota > Metazoa > Chordata > Amphibia > Gymnophiona > Ichthyophiidae > Ichthyophis > Ichthyophis bannanicus. Next base: position 93,193,985 of record CM066048.1, on the reverse strand, counting down.
ACTTTGATTTTAAGTTTAGGTTGTTATCCTTAAGAATTTACTGTAACTTGTGTTTTTAAAGTGACATGACAACACTCACTTCAGCAGCCTATCAACAAGGCTTAGCCGTGCATGCTGGGACACATCTTATTAGTATGCAAGGTAAGTACACCCATCTCCTGAGTTTGCAGTTAGCCTGGCTAGAAAGAAATCCCTTGAGGTTTCAGAGAAGTGCCTTAAGGTAGTGCAATCAATGGCAGCAATAGCATAAAGCCCGAGTCTGCAGATGTCCTAGCTCTTTTGCCATTTAGTCACCCGGTGAGATTGGTCACAATAGTAGGACTAGAATCTGACTCCCAGGTATCCTAACTCTCTGTCCTTGGTAATAGATCACAAGTTGAGATTAGTGCTGGGAGGCAAGTGTTGAATTCAGCTGGCATACAAAGGAGAAATACTTTCAAGTCACAAGATGTTTGTATTCTGTGCATTCCCTTATCTCTGCAGGGAGCCCTGGTGGTCATAGTCGTCAGGCCTCTCTGATGGCAGATAGAAGCAAGCAGATGTTTGGACCTCCTGTCATTCCGGTGAGTACTAAACTGAGCTCTACTCTGTTTTACCCATTTTGATTTGTGTAGCTTGCTGTCTTGCATGGCTGTAACTATAACTATGGATGGGCAAGAGGGGTAGTCGCCCAGGATGAATAGCCTCTTGGTAGAAAAACAAAATGCGAGCGTGGGCTAGTGACCGATGAAAAGCATAGAAGAATGCTGATCTCCTTCTACCATCTGAGCTGAGGAGAGAGGAAATGAGTGGATGAATATGGTTGGGATGGAGAGTGGGGGAAATGTGTATACACTTGTCTATCCCAGGTGCCAAATTGCCTAGTTATTATAAGGATTCAAGATAACTCAGCCATATTTCCCCTTTCTAAGATTTATTATCTTTTTACAGAGTCGTCACTTTACAGGCCAGGGAGGCTTCACCCCAGGCACTCCAGAGCATGGCCAGTATGCCACCAGCCAATCGAGTCACAGCCCTTATGCAGTCAGTCAAGCCCAACACACCTATGGAGCTGGACAGGCAGTTCCAGTCAGTTACACTGGTGGTCAGCAAATCAGAGGTAAATGCCACCCAACCCATGACAATGACCTGTAGCATAAGCAAACAATTGAGCTTGGTGAGCAAATGGCCTTTTATATGTATATGAGATGTTTATTTGATTTGTGTGGAAAGGCTTTATCAGAGGAAGGACATCTACCACAACAGGAAGTTATGCTCAGCTGCTGATTATAAACCAGCTTCTAGTAGCACTTAGGGTGCTTTTTTATAATCACGTAACTTTGATTGTGAGCGAAATTATTTTGGAACAAGCTAAACACCTGCAGGTGAGCTTGTTAAACACAGAAGAAGAGAGATGGGACTGGCTGTATCTACTCAAATTGCCTGTGATTAAAGTCTTCCTTCCCTCACTCTTACAGGTCCCTCTGCTTTCCAAGCCATGCAATACTTACCTCATCAGCAGCCAAGTTACGGGGTCCATGGACACTTCCCTGCAGCACAGACAGGTGAAAAAAATGCCCTCTTTCCTTCACATTCACTTTCTCCCATCCCCTTCCCTCTGTATAATTTTGCTGTGTCTTCAGGTTTGTTTTTAAGGGTGGAATTCTGCTGTCTTTTTTTTTTCTGTACCCTCCCCCTAAGTACTAATCTCTCTTTCTTCCAGGGTTCATTCCTCCTAGCACTGGAATCCCTTTGCAGAAACAACTGGAGCATGCCAATCAGCAGTCGGGTTTCACTGATTCTGTGAGTAAAAATGACTTTTTCACGCATGACAGGGAATGGAGACTGGCTGCTGGGCCCAAGTGTCCCTGCACCCCTGTGTTTTCTTCAGAAGTTCATGAAAGATGTGATATGTTGTACTGTATTGAAAAATAATTGGCATAGGTCAGCTTGATGGTTGAGAGGCAGTTTTATGCTGCCAAGCAGGGGATCCCATTCACAGCTCCTATGGGAATAGTGTCTTGGCCATCACTCAAGTGCAATACAGTGGACAGAACCCAGCGTACAGGTGTATCAGGATCTGAAGGGAGTTGCAGTATTAACAAATAAAATGAAAACAGCTGCAGTGGAATAGACTAGTTATTAGTGCTACTAATGGAGAGCCCCATCTACGAATTGGAGCTGTTCTCCGGGGCCTGGCCTCCCAGCCAGCTGCACAGCCCCAGTCTTCTAGTGCAGTGTATGCCATCTAGTATCATGTTTTCCTCTTTTGGTTCCCACTTCCTTTCCCCTGACACACAGGTAAGTAACACCAAGTTTGGGGAGGAGATGATTTGCAATTTTCTGCCACCACTGGATGGCATGTAGTGCTTTATTAGCTCGAGCATACGAAAGAGATGGCAGAGAGGGACAGACATTGCCTAACTGCCATCTTGTCTGTGTGCCTCAGGGATTGGTCCTTAGTCCTGTTCTATTTAACATATTCGTAATTGAAATTGCAGAAGGTCTTTTGGGAAAGGTTTGCCTCTTTACAGATGATACCAAAATCTACAGCAGTGCAGTTGCTCTGAAAGCTGTAGCTAACATGAAGAGGGATCTCGTGAAGCTTGAAGAATGGTTGAGAATTTGGTAGCTAAGGTTTAATGCTAAAAAAATTTAAGGTTATGCATTTAGGTTGCAAAAACCAAAGGGAGTAGTACAGTATGGGGGGGTGAAGTACTCCAGTATGTGAAAGAAGAGCAGAACCCTGGGGGGTGATTCTATCCATCCATATTTGTATTCCACTTTCTCCTTCAATCAAAGTGGTGGGTTACACACATTGGGTTTACATTAGGGGTGACACTATATACATAAAAGGTTGGAAGTGGTTATTATATTCAAGCGCAGTTTAGTGGGTCCTTTGTCTGATTGGCCATAGTAATCTCTGAATAGGAAGGTCTTAAGAGATTTGCGGAATGTATCAGATGGCCTTAGTGTCTACATGTGTAGAAAAGGTGATGGCAAAAGTCAGAAGGATGCTTTGGATGTAGAGGGGAAGGAATAACTAACAGAAAAAAAAAGATATATAAAGGCACTTGGTCTCTAGTGAGACCATTTGAGTAATGTGTTTGGATATAAATAGGTCCAGAAGGCAGCTACTAAAATGGTCCGTGGCCTTCATCAAATACATACGGGGACAGACATAGTAACATAGTATATCATGGCATATAAAGGCCATCATGGTCCATCTAGTCTGGCCAGCAAGGTGGCAAGAGTAGGTGCACCTGCTGCTTCATGCAAGTCACCCCCTCCCATGCCTTTGTTTAGGGATGTACCCACCACTGTGTGCAGGTTACCCCTATTTGTTGAGATAGCAGAGACAGTTAAGGTTATTTGGTTTGATCCTGTTGCTATAAAGAGATCTACTGTCTGTCTCATGCCATTTTGAATTCTGTCACTGTATTTGCCCCCACCACCCTTTCAGTGAAAACAGTATTTCCCGATGTTGTCTTTCAATTTATGCCCTTGCAGCTTCATGTTATGCCCTCTAGTTTTACAGCTTCCCTGTCTTTGGAAGAGGTTTGTTTGTTCATTAATACTCTTAAGTATTTAAAGGTCTGAATCATATCTTCCCTGTTCCTCCTGTCTTCTAGAGTGTGCATATTTAGATCTTCAAGTCTCTTCTCGTATGTCTTCTGGTGCAGGCTCCAAATCATTTTGGTTGCCTTCCTCTGAACCATTTCTAGTCTTTTTATAGCCTTTGCGTGATGTGGTCTCCAAAACTGAACTTTAATATTCCAAGTGAGGCCTCACCAGTGACTTGTACAGTGGCATTAGCATCTCTTCTTTTCTACTGGTAATTCCTCTCCGTATGCAACCCAACATCCTTCTGGCTTTGGCTACTGCCTTGTCAGCACAGTTACTTACCTGTAACAGGTGATCTCCGGAACAGCAGGAATTAGTCTTCACATATGGGGTTTGTCGGCGCCGACGGAGCCCGCACGGGAATGCTCCCCAGCATCCAATCAGAAGGCTTTTGGGAGCATCCCTCGCGCCTGCGCGGTAGCTTCCCGCCCTTCCCACTGCCTCTCCCCAGTTGCGTTTAATAGCTGAGACAAAAGGAGAGGAGAGGAAGGAAGAGAGAGAGAGAGTTACAACTCCTAGGGGAGGTGGGTGGGTTGTGAAGACTAATTCCTGCTGTTCCGGAGATCACCTGTAACTGTGCTATCTCCAGGAACAAGCAGGAATGAGTCTTCACATATGGGGACTCCCTAGCTGAAGGTGCCAGAGGAGATCCCAGAATGCGCGCCCCTGGACAGGGTGGCATCACCCAACCTGGATCCCCGGAGGGATGGAGGGTAGGAGTTGAGAAGAGTTGCCAAGGCACAGCAACCGAAGACTACAGGGGAGTCTTCAAACCACGTCAATTATCATTAAACCGTTAATGATCTAGCACAATCTAGAGCTTACCTACCGGATTGTAGAAGGCAGAGCTGCGACGGGTACTGTAGATGCAGTAGCGAAGTCTTCAAGGGAACTTCACCGCAGAGAGGACGAAGTTCCCAGTCCGGGCGGGCTGGAGACGCAGGTGTCAACCGGCACCGGAAAGACGGCAGGTCTTCACGAGGAGCTCTAAGAAGCTGAGAACTCCAGTAGGAGCAGAGTCCCCAATCCGGAGGACTAATCAGAAGACTGACCGATCTGGGAGAACCCAGCCCGGAGAAGAACAGAAGTGTACCCTGGGATACCGAGGGGTACACTGTCTACCCTAGCCGGCAAGGGATAGGAAGACAATGGGTTCGAAAACCTCCAGACAAGGAGGCGTAAATCAAGGGGCTGTTGACATCACAGCAAGTTTAAGCATAACCGGTCCGAGCACCTGAGCCGCAGAACGCAGGTAAGCGGGCCGGCCGGACCCCGTAAGAAATAACAAAATGTCAGTACCGACAATTGGGAGATAGTCGGTAAGACATAGGGCGCTATAACATTTCCCAAAAAGCGCCCACCTGTACCGATATATATCCAATAACAGGTATAGATGTATATCGGGCTATAGGTGGGCCCGGGAGCGTCCACCCAGGTTACTAAACCGGTATGCACACGTGAGAACGATACTGCCAACTCGGACCGGCCCTTGATCCACAGGAGGGCGCCCACCTGGAAGGTGGCAGGGGGAAGGGCCATCCAAAGTGATGGGCCGATGTGCGTGGTGCAGGGCAGATCGGCGAGAGTAGCAGTATGGTTGCTGAAGAAAACTCCATGATCTGACCACAATACCACGGCTCTTTAGGTCTCTGGTCCATCAGTAGTGAAAGACAGGCACAGAGTAATACAGAACACAATCACACACACACAAAGTGCTATTTTCTTTGAGCTCAGAGGGAAGACGGCAACAGACGGTCTATGGACACGCATAGTTTCACGCCTGCCGAATTCAAATTCCTCTCCCTAAAAGCTCCCTTTTTATTAGAGAAAAAAAAGAGGAAGTAACAGTCATTTATTATAACCACAAAATAACACAAGGTGTCGCCAAAGTTCTTTTTACAGAGTAAGATCTGATTACAATATATTAGATGAAATTTATAATTGCAAAAGTTGCAAAAATTATGTTTTGTCAGCAGTGACTGTACAATGAACTATGGTTGCACAGGTCATAGCCTTTATGCTTAGTTAACACTGTTCCATCTATTTTAAAGACAGTTACAGAGAACTCATGACCATGACATCCTATTCTATTTAGAAGGAAGTAGGTGAAAAGTCAAACTTCTAAACACATTTTGTATCAAGAAATTCATCCATCTTCAATTACATATTGGGGATTCTGGTATCCCTTTATCTGTCCATCGCTACAGTTGCATAATCGCCAGATCAGTTGGGGAGGAGCACATCAGGAGTACGTAGGCCCCTGAGGCGTCCACCTGACAGCCACCCAAAAAACGTGTCCTCCGTGCCACAGGGAAGGCAGGAGGATAGAAAACCCTATAGCCACGGCGTGACCGTGGGGGTCATCTCCGGCCTATATAAAAAAAACCCTCGGGGTTAGGGCCAATGCCCTCCGCCGCTCCGAAGAGTGCAGGGAGCGGAGCCGGGGATCGGCATGGGTTAGTGGGACCCCTGTCCACCGTAACCTGACGGACCCAGGGATTTCTCTGTGAGAGCGGAGACACAGATCAGGGGGGGGGGGGTGGTCCGGCCCTGTCGAGGATTGGTTCGGCCATGCTCGGAGAGTAGCGGCCAAGGCCTACACTGGGAGAATGAGATTCGGTGCGCGATCCCCTCAATCCGGGGGAACCAGGCAGAGGGGGAATCCGAGGGATGTACCCGAGGGTAAGTCCGAAGAAGACTAGCATGGCCCTGAGGAGCCAGGCTAACCTAGCGTGGGGAGGGGGCTCCATACCTCCAATCAAGCAGCCGAACTGCTTGTCACACTGAAAGAACCCCAGTGTAGAACTGGACAGTAACTTCAGGTAAGAGGAGTTAAGCGCAAACTGCCGCATACCGTAGCCTAAGGCTGCTTGGCATGGGCAGCCTGGCGCGAGCCCTGGCATTGCCGACCGGTGTGAGACGTCCCTGGCATGGGTGCACCCGGCAGGCGGGCAGAGGGATGAAACCTCTTCGGACAGGAGGGTCGGGAAGGACATTTCCTACCCCCGGGAGAGGGGGAGGGCTGCGGGCGGCCAGTGCCAAACAGGTCGGCAGAGCACTGAGCAACCTGACGCAAAGCCTCACCATTGAAGAGGTTCTCCCCAGTGCACGGGGAAGTACCCAGATTATGTTGTGCCAAGCTGCACAAGTCGGAAGCCTGCAACCAGGGTGTACGACGCGCCCCTATGGCTACCGCAGAGGACCTGCTAACTGACTCGAAAGAGTCCACGGCAGCCCGAGAAAGAAACCAAGAGAGATTCCTGCAATGGTAAAGAAGCAAGGAATAGTCAGGGGCCCGAAGGGCCGAGACAAAAGAGAGAACCTCTCGGTGACCTCCCGACGCGCCAGGCTCATATAGAAAATATATGAGAGAATCCTGGAAGCCAACATGGACGTTTGGAAGGTTCGCCGCCCAAAGTTGTCCAGAGTTTTAGACGCACAATTCGGGGGGCAGGAAGAGTGTTTCTTCTTGCTTCCGACCTTCCTCAGGGCCGATTCCACCACAATGGAATGATGGGGAAGCTGGTGCGTCTGGAAACCCGGAGAGGGGGCACCCGATACCGGGCATGCATGGCTGTAGGCGGCGCCGGTACCTGTAAGGGCGACCGCCAAATCCCGAGCAGGAGAATCCCGCAGGGAGGGATGTAACCACAAGAAAACAGAGGTCATGTATATATCCAGTAAACCAAACTTCAAGCCCCCTTCTACAATCACCCTGTGCAACAACACGTACAATACGAAAGATGAAATCAAATATCTAGGAGTCACACTCGACTGCAACCTAAAATTGGAGACACACCTACGTAAAACAAACAAAGCCATCTTCCATAAACTTAGGGTGATACAACCTCTAAGGAAAATAATAGCACCCGGTGATTTCCGGTCTGTGGCACAAGCACTCATTATGCCACACCTAGACTACTGTAATGCCATCTTACAAGGTCTGCCTAAAAAATCACTAAATATCCTTCAGATGGCCCAAAATTTGACAGCCAGGATCATAATGGGAACAAGCATTTCTGAACACATTACCCCCATTTTAATCGAGCTACATTGGCTTCCAATTGCAGCCAGGATACAATACAAGATGTTAGTAACCGCGTTCAAACTTATCAATAACATAGCCCCCTCATTCCTGTCCTCACTTATCAGCACGCAACCTGCAAATAGGGACAGAAGAACCGCCAATTCGGACACTCTGCAAGTCCCCACCAACATCAGAGCTGTGAAAACAAGTACGTGTCGCAGAGCTTTCTCATTCTCTGCACCAACTATCTGGAATCAACTCCCTTTTGAGCTGCGCTTAATCAAGGACATTACCGAATTCAGGAAGGAGCTAAAAACCCACCTATTCAATTGTTACTACAATCAGCTATGACTCCCAAGCTCGATGGAATCGTAGCAAAACAACCAGATAATTGTATGCTTTTGAAACCGCTATATATGTAAATATGTATGGATAAATGTAAATTTATGTAATCCTGTCCCCAAGACACCCTGTGTGCTGTGACCTACCCTTAAATCTATGTATTTACTATCCCCTCCCAGTCCTGATTTGACAACCCCCAAAGATGAATCGAACCGCTGCTGATCGCTGGAAGTAGCGGTATATAAGTGTGTATTAAATAATATTAAATAAAATAAATAAATGTAAAGGAAGCATTACGGCTGCCTGTTCCGCAGTACCCGGACTTAGCGAAGGGCCCGGGATAGGAAGGGCGAGCAAGTCCACCATGTCAAGGAGGAAGTCCTGAAAAGACGGCTCTCCCAGAGGGGCTATCCCGGGGGAGGCCGGGGTGGAGGGGCCCGCTTGAACACCAGGGGACCCACCGTGCTGGTGCACGGGAGGAATCGCTCTAAACAGAGGAGGGTACTTACAGTCCCAATTCGAGGCAGTCGGTACTGCATCGTCAGAGCCCGGGATTGACTCCAAACGGGGCATCGAAGGGAGCGACGTCCCCGACAGGCCCGCGGGACTCGGCCTCGGCCCCGATTCCGGGGCCGCCCCCAGGGCAATCCGCAAGGGCGGCTGGAGTGGTGCCGAGGCCGCTGGAGAGCAGGCGAGCGCAGCACTGCACCGTCGGAAGAGACCGGGGTCGGATCCGAAATGCGCCGGAGCCACGCTTTCCAGACTGGAGATCGATTCGAGGCTGGGCATCGAACCGAGCGACGCCTCCTTAGGGAGCCCCGGTGTCGGCGGCCGCGCCGGTGCTGCCACTCCCGCGAATGTAGTCGGGGTCGCGACGATCGGTGCCGAGGGCAACGAGGGCTTCCCAGGCCGAAACTCGGCGAAGAGAGAAACACTCGAAGTCTGCTCCGACGCCGGGAGAGAGGCCCTTCTAGGCGCCGGGGTTCTGCCCGTGCCTGTTTTATTGAGCGGGAAACCCTTACGGGGCGTACTACGCGGCCTCGAGGGTACCCAGGTAACCTGCCGACAAGCCCCGGCGGGGAGCGAGACGCCCAGCCCCAGCTCCGCGGCCGCGGCGCTTCTTTGGGTCGACTCGACCGAAGGACCCGGGTCCCGCGGGCAGACTCTAGTGGGGAGTGGAGCACTCGACACCCGCATAGATGCCGGGAGGTCGGTGGCGTCCGGGGGAGGCCCCGGCCCCGCGCAAGGTGGGGGTGCCGACCCGCCCGACCGGGATAGATCGCTCGGCTCTGCAGGTGGAGCCCGGAGGCGACCCCTGGCGAAGAACGGGGCCCTTGTTCCCGAGACCGCTGCGGGAGGGGCAGAGCCGCTCAAGGCCAGTACCGCCCCCGCGGAAGCCGGGGACGAGTCTATCGGCCCTGGCGGAGCTGAGGGCACCCGGTGCCGATCCCCGGCGTGGAGTGGGGCCACCGACTCCGATGCTGAGGACTTGGTCCCGCTCGAAGCGGTCACCACCTCCGCGCATGGCAGGGGTGTGGGCACGCCATACCGGGTCAGGTTGGTCCGACAATCCCCGGTGATGAGTGGAACACTCGACGCTGATGCCAGGGAATCGGCACCGCCGAAAGCGGGTTCTGCCCCCGCGCAGGGCCGGGATGCCGTAGAGCCAGACTGGGTCGAGTCGATCGGCCCCGAAGGCACCGAGGACACCAGTTGACAGTCCCTGGCGAAGAGTGGAACACTCGACGCCGGCGCAGATGCCGAGGGATCTGCACCGCTCGAAGCGGGTGCCACCCTCGGGCATGGCTCGGGAATGTTCTGTGAGGAGCGAACCTCAGAAACAACCCGAAACCCCGTGGAGGCTCTGGAGCCCGAAGACTCCCTCCGGGGGTGTAAGGGACTGGAGGGGAAGGCCGGAGCCGTCGTCATGCGGCGCATGAGTCTCACCCCTCAAGGCTCGGTTAGTCTTAACAGACTGTTGTTGGGTTACCTGATCCTGGCGAGGAGAGAAAGCCGACGACCGCACCTCAGAGGGAAAGACATCATCGAGGGACACTCGAAACAGGGAGGGTCTTCTCCCGACGCTGAAGCCCGGGGGAGAAGGGGTCAGGGCCCCAACAGGAGAGACACCAGGCGTTGGAGTCGGAGAAGAAGACAACGTCTCCACAGTGGGGGCACTTCTTAGGGGAAGAAGGCTCCATGCTGGAAAGCCCGGTAGGCCTCAGAATAACACGAGGAGGATGCTCCTCGAAGGAAAATAAAAAAATAAGGAAAAGGGGGGCACCAGCGGTGCCAGAGTCAGCGGGGAAAAAACCGCGACCACAGGAAACAAGAAAAGAAGAACGTTTCTGCGGTGACAGGAGGTACGTCCTGTTGGCTCCACGGAAAAACGAAAACTGGGGAGAGGCAGTGGGAAGGGCGGGAAGCTACCGTGCAGGCGCGAGGGATGCTCCCAAAAGCCTTCGGATTGGATGCTGGGGAGCATTCCTGTGCAGGCTCCGTCGGCGCCGACGAACCCCATATATGAAGAATCATTCCTGCTTGTTCCTGGAGATACACTGTTTCGCCACTTTGAGATCCTCAGAAACAAGCACTCTGAGGTCCTTCTCTTGGTCCATGCACATCAACCTCTCACATACAATCCCCTTGGATTTCTGCATCCCGAGTGCATGACACTGCAATTCTTCACATGAAATCTTAATTGCCAAGCATTAGACCATTCGTCCAGCTTTTGTAGATCTTTCCTCATGTTGTCCACTCTGTTGCAAATTTTCATGTCATCTGCAAAAAGATAGATTTTTCCATTTTGTCCTTCAGCAATATCACTCACAAAAACATTGAACAGTACCGGCCCCAGTACTGATCCCTGGAGCACACTGCTAATCACCGTCCTTTCATCCAAGTGAGTTTCATTTATCATCACATTCTATCGTCTGTCAGTCAACCAATTTCTGATCCAGTTCACCACTTTGGGACCCATTCCAAAGCTGTTGAATTTATTGGTAAGCCTCCTATGAGGAACAATATCAAAGGCTTTGCTGAAATCTAGGTAGATCACATCCATTGCATGCCCTTGATCTAGTTCTCTGGTCACCCAGTCAAAGAACTCAATTGGATTTGCTCGGCAGGATGGTGAAACTAGACCTTACTTGCTAATTGGCTTTCCTGAAGTACCTCCAATCCAGCCCCATACTTCTGGGTAGTCATTCCCCACCTGCAGCTTGGAGTCTGAGCATGTCATCTTTTTGATGACATCAATGTACTTAGGCAGTGGGTTCCTCCTACGAACTCCAGTAACCTACTGACAAAGCAAACTCACAGGAGCAACAGATAAGTAGCCAAACTTTAAACTAGCAAAACTAGGCTTTTAACCTCCTCACAAATGATACCCTTTTGTGATGCCCCTCCATGTTGTTTTTTCTTGCTGTTGCTTTACTACTCTTTCTTCTTTCATATATTTTATGGCGTTCTTTTCATTTTTCTTTAGCGTAGACTTATTTTTCTTTTGTAAACCGCTCTAATGTCCTGACAATGGGCGGTATATAAAATTTTGAAATAAAGATAGACAGGCCTCCACCCCATCCAAGCAGGGACCCTCTTTCCCCCCCCCCCCCCCCCCCCCCAGGGAAAACCTACCTAAAGGACCTTAAAAGTATCCGCCAAATGCAAACCACCACTGCTTCTGCCAGAAACATCCCTACTGTCTTTGGGGGGGGTTTTGTTTTTTCCTGCCCGACAACGCCTGAGCTTCACACCCCATATTAACACCCCTGGCTCTTCCACACAATGATGATCTGCTTCAGGCCCAAGGTTGCTACGCTGCTTAGGCTGCCGTCTCAGGGAGGGTTCTGGGACTGGACTGGAGGTACTCCAGGAAAGCCAATTAGCAGGTAAGGCCTAATTTCACCTTCCTTATCCCTCCAGTCCAGAATCCCTACCTCTGGGATTTACCATAGCAGTACTATTGCTGGGAGGGACCCGTGAGCCTGGCCTGAATTACCACTGTACTGAATCTTGTGTCCCCTACCGCCTGAATATCCAGACAATAATGCTTCACAAAGGTATGAAGCGACAAACACATGGCTGCCCTGCAAATATCCCCTGGCAAAACCAAACTCCTCCGCCCATGAAGTGGCCTGAGCGTGGGTCCAGTGGACTCATAACTCCATGGGTACTAACCTGCGTCGTAATAGATAAGCTGAAGCAATAACCTCTTTAATCCCTCTAGAGATGGGGGCTTTCAAAGCTGCCTTCCCCTTATGTGGTCCGACGAACAAGCGATCCGACTTACAAAACAGCGCTGTCCTCTTCAAATAACACTACAACACATGCCTCTCATCTAACAGGCGTAAATGCGAATCGGACTTCTCCTAAAATACCCCTGAGAGCCGATTGGTTCAAATGAAAAACCAAGAGTTTCTTAGGCAAAAACAAGGGAACTGGACACAGTACCACCTTCTCCTTTTGAGATGGAGAGGAAGGGCTCCCAAAGACACGACAGTGCTTGGCGTTCCGAAATTCTCCTGGCGGAATGGATAGCAATGAGGAACACCGCCTTAAGCATCAGGTCCTTCAGTGTACAGGAGGCCAAAGGCTCAAACTGTTCATCCAACATTGATAAGACCAAAATTAAGTCCCAAGGAGGCACCACCACATCTGGATGGACCCCTAAGGACATTCCTTGAATCCTGCCACGGTAGCAAGAAATAGTTGCACCCTTGAGGATCCCCAGGCTGGACTGCAGAAAAGCTAACGCGTCGGGCACGGGCACTGACACCAACAAAGGCAGACAGTGAAGCCCCTGTACACTAGACATCAAAAATGCACAACATCCTGAAATAGGACAGCGATGTGGAAATCACCGGTGCCGAGTAACCACGCTTCCTTAACCTAGCCCTCTCAAGAATTATGCAGTATGCAAGAATTGATCCACCTCGGGCATGCAGATTGTCCCGTAGCGGCAGGCACCACAGCCAATCCACTGTCAGGTGGACTAGGTCCAAATACCATGGCTGCCTCAGTCAATCCGGGACAATGAGGATGATGGGCCCTCAATGTGCTTCGATTCGTTGCATCACTCAGCAGATGAGCACCCACAGAGGAAAGACGGAGCAGTCCGTCCGTGGACCAGGCTTGGACCAAAGCATCCAGGCCTTCCAACATTCGTGCTCTTCTCCTCCTGAAGAACCAGCTTGCGAAGTTTGCCTTGACATCCAAGATTGGTGTGCCCCACCTTTGAATTATCTGCAAGAAGATGAGGTCATTTAGTGTTCATTCCCCAGCGTCCAGATGGACCGAGTCGAGTAGTCGGCCGTCACGTTCTCTCTTCCAGCAACATGTGCTGCCGAGATCACCTGCAGATGTCTATCCACCCAAGCCAAGAGCACACTGGCCTTGCTCTCCAGGTGCACACTTCTCGTGCTCCCTTGTCGATTGATGTAGGCCATTGTGGTGGCATTGTCTGAAAAGACCTAAACTTCCTTTCTCTGAAGAAAAGGGAGAAACTCCTGCAGAGCAAGGAAGACCACCCTCATCTCTAACTGGTTGATGGGCCAGCTGCTCTCCTCCGGTGTCCGCCGATCCTGCACCATGCTGCCCTCACAATGAGCTCCTCATCCAGCAAGACTGGTATCAGTTGTGAGCATCACCCAGCACGGTGACTCTACAATTATTCCGGCTAATGGCTTCTCCAGGCAGAGGCACCGCCTCAGTGCACTTCGGGTCAGCTGCAACAGGGGATACTGTTGTAGCAACCACCGACATAGCAGTGCCCTCATATGGGCTCGATTTGTCGCAGTCATGATGCCTAACACCTGCAGATATTGCCAAGCCATCAGCAACTCTGTTGCACCCGCCACCACAGTTCCTGCACTCGCTGTTCTGGCATGAACATCCTGCGCTGCCTGTGTCAAAGCAGGCTCCAAGATACTTCAGGTCCTGGGACGGCACCAGTCAACTCTTCACAAAGTTGATAACCCAGCTGAGACTCTGTAGAAACTCGACGACCCTTGTTGTGGCTCGCTTGCTCTTCTGCCAGGACTTTGACCAAATGAGCCAATCATCAAGGTAAGGGTGGACCAAAATCCTTTCTTGGCACAATGCAACCGCCACCATTACCTTGATGAAGGTATGTGGGGCTGTCGGCAGGCCAAAGGGTAACATGCAGAATTGAAGGTGTCTCATGGGCATGGTGAATCTGAGAAACTGACAGTGTTCCAGATGTATGGGAATGTGTAGATAGGCTTCCGTGAGGTCGAGAGAGGTGAAAAACTCTCCCTCGCGGCCATAATGACAGACCAGTGTTTCTCCCTATAGAAACTGACTACTCAGAGGCACCTATTCACTTTTTTGACATCTAAAATGGGGCAGAATGTGCCTTCCTTTTTTTTTTTTTTTTTTGGCACCATGAAATAAATGGAGTATTGACCCCTTCCGCACTGGTCCTCGGGTATGCGTACCACAGCCTCCAACTGCAGTAGTCACCCTAAGGTGTCTTGCATGGCCTTTATCTTGCCTGCGCCTTGCACAAGGACCGTACGAAGGTGGGAACAAGGAGTCTGGCAAACTCGAGGGCGTAGACCTCTCCTGTAACCTCCAGGACACATTGGTCAGATGTGATCTGGACCCAGGCCGGGAAGAAGTCCCGTAGGCGACCCCCACAGACACCACCTCCACATGGACCCACTTTGCTTCATTGTGCCTTTTTCAGGGCCAAAGCAGGGTAGTACCCTCATCCAGCCACTCAAACCCCCAAAAGGCTTGTCCCTGAGAGGGAAAACAACCCTTCTGATAAGGCACAAAGCTCACTCTACGGAATCTCTGAAAATCCGGTGCTTGACCCCACGCCGGGATCGCTAAGTGTCCTCGCTTCTGTTTTATCATCAGGGAGGTGCCCCGCTTTGGTCTCTCCCAGGTCTTTTACTAACTTATTCAACGCTTTGCCAAACAAGAGCTTACCTTTAAATGGTAGCTTACTTAACTGTGACTTAAAGGAGACATCCGCTGACCAATTACATAACCACAGATAGGGGTGCACCGCCACAACTGAGTCCATGCTCTTCGAGAGGCCCCTGATAAGGTTGTAGACAACATCCAGCATATAAGCATCCCCAGATTCTACCTTTGCCGCCACCGCTGAAGGACCTGGGGACTCCTCAGCTGGCTCCAGAATACCCTGGGCCCACCACTGGCAAGCCCTGGCCACAAACGTACCACACAGATACCTGTAAAGACAGGACATTAATATCAGAGGCTTGCTTTAGCAATATAGCCAACTTCCCATCCTGCATGTCCCTGAGTGTGGCGCTGCCCTCCATGGGAATCGTGGCTTTCTTGGTTACTACCGACACCACAGCATTGACCTTCAGGGAACGCAGAAGTTCCCTTTCCTGCTCTGGTAGTGGGTAAAACCAGGCCATGGTCCTAATGCCCCTGAAACTGACTTCTGGAAGGTCCCACTCATCTTGAATCATCTGCTTAATCACCCAATCTAAGGGAAAAACTTTCTGCGACTTCCGGACTGCCTGAAACAATGGATCTTCCAGCGTATTCTCATCTGACTGTGCACCTGCTGGCATATTGAGCATTTTCAGCAACTGCGTTATAAGGGTTGCCAGTTCTACAGGCGGAAGACATGGACGATGTGGATTCTCCCCATCTTCCAGGTCTTTGGGGAGAGGGGGCCCTCTGAGTGAAGAGAGCCCGTGTCCTTACTGGGTCACTCTAGTCTCTGCCAGCTGGAGGCCAGCTCCTCTTTCTGTGCAGCCTTCGATTGAAGCTCCATTGCTGCTCTCTTTCTACCTCTCTCTGGAGCGGGAGAAGAAATGTCTTTTCTCTGTTGCTTTATATAGAATGCCTTGTGCAAGAGGAGGATGAACTCGGGGGGGGGGGGGGGAGATGGGGGTCGAAGGTCTGGGAGATGTGTGTTCCCTGCCCCAATATTCCAATATCAGTAATGTGGAACCATCCCCACTTAGGGCAAAATCTGTCCCCCTTTTTTGTGAGCACCCCTCAGACTCTCCAGAGAGACCTGCTCTAACAGACATGTCTGCACCTACTTCCTTCTGCCGTCCGGGCATCAGCTTCACAGCCATGCCCAGACCTGCTCCTCACGCTAAACATGTGACCCAGGCCGGCATGACAGAATTAGGAGACAGGAATGCTCCTCTTGATCCAGTCCTTCAGGTTCTCCTTGTCTTTTTATTCTTGTCCTTTTCTGCTTTCTATTCTTATTAAGCCAGTGAAGTAGATGTCAGCTGAAAATCGGAACCCAAACAAAAAATCGTGAAGGAACAGCCCCTACGTCCGTAGGCCCTCCCCTTCACTGGCTCCTTAGTGCGTTGCTGACCTGCATGGGAAATGGCACTGGTTTCCCACGCTTGTGCAAAATGACTCTCCTCTACACGTGGTCCCCAGCAGCTAGCCAGAGCTGTGAAACTGAAAGTAAGACACTTCTGAGAGATTCTGCCTTGAAGGGTGTCAGCACACACGCTTTCAACACACACAAGGCTTGGCCCTACTCACTGGCTTTGGCGCTGAGGTGGGAGCCTGTCTGATGTGCCTCAAAGTGTCTGGTCTGGACAGCGCTAGTGGCTCCTTACCCGATACAGGGTTTGGGAGCCACTGCAGACACACAAAAGGCCCAGGAAGCCTCCCTGTGCTCCAGAGAGAGCCCCTGTCTCTGCTGGTGCCCCGATCGGTTCTGCCTGCCTTTTTTAGTGCTTTCTTGATCAGACAGGCACAAAAAAACAGTTTGCCTCTAGCTTCAGGACCAATAGCCGGGAGTGCCCCAAAGACCCCAAAATATTATCTGCATGAAAACCCCAAAACAAGAAAGTGGAAATTGCTCCTTAGTTGTTCCTTCAGTGAGTCTAGTCCTGGAATCACCTGCTCCGGCTGCTTGAAGACTGAGCTTACTGCGGCTGGTAGGAGGAGCCTGCTGCCTAAGTACACTGATGTCATCAAAAAGATGACATTCTCAATCTCCAAGCTGCTGGTAGGATTGATTACCCAGAGGTACGGGACTGGACTGGAGGGTTGATAAAGAATGTCCTTTAGTAAAACCATGTTGCCTTGGATCATGCAACCCTGTTGTTTTTGAGAAAGTCCACTATTCTCTCTTTCAGGAGGGCTTCCATTACTTTTCCCAGCACTGCCGTAAGGCTTACTGGCATGTAGTTTGCCACTTCTTCCCTATTGCCACTTTTGTGAAGAGGTACCACATCAGCCCTTCTCCAGTCCTGTGGAACTTCTTCTGTCTCCAAAGATCTAATAAAAACATCCTTTAAAGACCTGCAAGCACCTCTCTCAGCTCTTTCAGTATCCTGGTCTTGTCCACTCTGTTTTGCAACCTGTTCAAACACATCTTTTGTTACTAGTGTAGCATCTGCTCCATTCCCATTTGTATATTTGTCAGTCACAGATGGTCCTTCTCTAGGATTTTCTTTAGTAAAAACAGAGCAGAAGTATTTGTTTAGCATTTTTGCTTTTTCAATGTCACTTTCCACAAATCTGTTCTCGGCACTTTTTGAGTTTTGCAATTCAACCTCTGATCTTCTTCTTCTCCTGAATATACTTGAAAAAAGTTTTGTCATCACACTTTTAGATCTTTAGCCATCTTTTCTTCTGCCTTTGATTTTGCTATCCTTATTTCTGTTTCTGTCTCTTAGCTTTATCCTGTATTCCTCTGTTCGAACTTCTGAATTTTGTGAAAGTTGTGGTTTTTGCCTTTATTTGTGCAGCCACTTCTTTGGAGATCCAAATAGGCTTCCTTTTTCCTCTTTTCTTTACTTTCCTTACATATGTATCTGTTGCCTTTTATTGTCTCTTAGTTTAGCCCACTGCAATTCCACTTCCCTTACCTCACCACCTCTCACCCTGCCAACTCCTCCTTCAGGCACTTGGCCAATTTACTGAAGTTAGCGTTTTTGACATCTAGAACTTTGAGCTTGCTGTGATTGGACTCTGCCTTGGCTTTTATCTCAAACCACACCATATGGTAATTGCTGCTGCTCACATGGGCACCCACCTGGACATTCAACCAGCTATCTCCATTGTTGTTGTTAAGTGCCGTCGAGTCTGAGTCGACTCATGGCGACCCTCTGGATAGCTATCCTAAATTGTGTTCGGTCTTCAGTCAGGCGGCTCATTGTTGACAGACTGGTACCCGTAGCTGCTGTTATTGTATCGATTCATCTCATTGCTGGCCTTCCTCTTTTGCGTTGATCTTCTATCTTGCCAAGCATGATGTCTTTCTCTAATGATCTCTCTCTCTCCGCATGATGTGTCCAAAGTATGAAAGTCGAAGTCTTGTCATCTGAGCTTCTAAAGAAAGCTTAGGTTTGATCTCCTCTAGTACCGACTGGTTTGTTCTTCGGGCAGTCCATGGTATACACAGTATTCGCTGCCAGCACCATAATTCAAAGGCATCAATTTTCTTCCTGTCTATCTTTTTCACTGTCCAGCTTTCACATCCATATGATGTTATTGAAAATACCATGGCTTGAACAAGTCGAATCTTTGTATGGAGAGAAATCTCTGCTCTTGAGAATCTTATCTAGGTCTTTCATGGCCATTCTGCCAAGAGCAATGCGTAGTCTGATTTCTTGACTGCTTGTTGCTTCTTTATTGATAGTTGATCTAAGTAGGTTAAAGTTGTTCACAATTTCAATTTCTTCTCCTTCAACGAAGAACCTGTTGATTATGTTCTTTGATTGTGAGAAGCAAATGTTTCAGATCATCTTCACTTTCAGCCAGTAATGTGGTATCATCAGCATAGCGAAGGTTGTTGATGAGTCTTCCACCAATCTTCACACCTCTGTTATCGTCATACAATCCTGCTTCTCTGATGATTTGTTCTGCATATAAATCAAACAGGTAGGGGGGAGATCACGTGAGCGCATGAGCGGGTGAGGAGTGATCCTCATCGCGCTCCGGGGCTGCCCGAAGAAACGTGCTAATTAATCGGCATTGACAACTGCTAGAGGGGCATTGCCCAATGGACTTGGTGCACTAACTGTTAAGCTTGAGTGCTGTGCTTTTCCTGACGGCCTAACATATATTGAGAGGCTATTAGAGCGGCATCAAAGAAGGAGAAGCCTCCGAGCACGAGGGAATCAAAAATGGCGGCTGCGGCCCGCTCTGGCACTATGCCGGGATCTCCAGGTGCAGAAAGTGGAGACTCTAGCCCGGAGGAGGTAGCGCATGAAGTGGTAAAATTACTTGACCCCAAATTTGACAACGTGCTAAAGAAGCTGGAGGAGATGGGAGAAGAAACTTTTGCAGATCTCACGAAGCGCGTGTGGACGAAGTGGAACAAAGGGTGACTGTGCTAGAGGAGGGCGAGCTGGCTTTAGAACAGAGCACCACTGCGCAGCAAAAGCAGATAGAGGCATTGCTTCAGAAAGTGGATGACCTCGAAAATCGCTCCCGACGGAACAATTTGAGGTTGGTGGGGGTACCTGAATCATGGGCAGATGCCCAGCTCATCCAGCTCTTTGAGGAATGGCTGCCGAAGGAGCTTGGTCTCCCGGACCTGATGGGTCAAATAAAGGTGGAAAGGGCTCATCGGTTGGGGCAGCGGACTGAGGGTAGAGGCAGGCTGCGGCCAGTGCTGGCGCGACTTTTGAATTTTCAGCGCAAAACTGCTCTGCTGCAGGCCTACCGCAAGCGCCGAGAGCTGAAGCTGGACAATGTAGCTGTGCTCCTATTCCAGGACTATTCTACCTCCCTCGCTGCCAAACATAAAGATTTCTCTCCTATATGCACCACGCTAGTGCAAAAGGGAATTCAATTTGCCCTGCTGTACTCGGCGATTCTGAAGGTTTTCCACATGGGTGCTGCTCATTCCTTCGAGAAGCCGGCGGACGCCCGCAAGTTTCTAGAAAAAATGACCCCGTCTCTGTCACCGACTGCGGCTAAACGAGGAGCACCTGGGGACACTGAGCCTTGAAGGACTAGAAGGATATCTTGCTCGGGGGTGTACACTACTGCAGGCCCGCAGGCATGCCAAGCTCCAACATGCGTGACTGTTGGTTGCAGGATTTGAGCTCGCTCAGCTTTTGGGCTCCACGTGCAGTGCCCATGGATATTTTCTTCCAACCATGTGGCACCATCATCCGTTTGTGGGTAGCCCGGAGGCGCCATGAACTGTGATCTGTCTCCCTTGGGAGGGTCTTGTCTTAAGACCGCAGGACCGAAGGGATGTTGAGATATGGCGGGGAGGGAGAGGGCAAGTTAATGTTTTTGATATTATTGCTATTTTGTATATTTGTATGTGTGTTGGGTTGAGTGGGGGTTTGATTGAGGTTCTCTTGTTGGGGGGGGGAGTGTGTGCAGTAGGAAGATTGTGTGAGTTGGATGGTGGGGGCTATGTGGTTCTCTTTGCAAAGGTAGTTTGTATATGTGAGGGGGGAGTGTTGAATGGAGGGGGGCATGGGTGGGGAGAGGGGTGGGCGCTGTTTGGGGGGGTGAGTGGGGCGGGGGGGAACGGGGACAGGATAGGGGGGGTTCTAGTAGGTGGGATAGCACGGTATTTTGGGATGTCTGGAGGGTGGTCAGGGATGCAGGTCTGTTTGTCAGGGGGTCTCCTATAGGGATGATACTACGCTTGAACTCTGGGGGTGAGGCTGGGCACCCTTGGAGACGCACACAGTTGTATCAGCTGTTGTTGTCTGACGTGCTCGGGTGCCATGCCTGAGGTTAAGATAGTTTCGTGGAATGTGGGAGGGATAGGCTCTCCAATTAAGCGTGCCAAAATTTTGCAGACATTGAAGAGAAAGGGAGTCCATATTGCCATGTTGCAAGAGACCCATTTAAATGCCTTGGAACATCGCAAGCTTGCTAGAGATTGGGTGGCGGCAGCTCACGGGGCGGCTTTAGGCACAAAAAAAGCGGGAGTGGTGATTTTAATTTTAAAAAAAAGGGTGTGCCCTGTGAAGTGAGCCATATAGAGGCTGATCCCCAGGGTCGTTACATCTTAATGCGTGCTAAACTGTATAATGAATCCGTGTGGTTCATGAACCTTTATGCCCCGAATGCCTTTGACCACGATTTCTTCAAAAAGATACTGAAGTTAGTAGCCAACCCCGGAAAGAATAAAGTGATTGTTGCGGGAGATTTTAATTGTCCGCACGATCCGGGTCTGGATAAGTCCCTGCAGACGAATATGGGCTCTTGGGCGCGAAAGGGGGTAGGATACCTGTGTAGAATGGGAGATTTCATAGATGTATGGAGAGTTCTCAATCCAGGGGCACGCGAATATACACACCAATCGCGTGCGCATCTCACTTGGTCTCGTATAGATTATATATTGGTCAACGAAGAAGGGAGGTCACGGGTATTAAAAGCGGGAATAGACCCTAATGTGGTTTCCGATCATGTATTGATCTGGATTCATTGGGATTCTCAAGGACCACCGAGAATGGGGGGTGGCGGTTTCCCGCTTATCTTTGGGAGGATGAGGCTTTTCGGCAATATCTTGAAAAACAGTGGGATGAGTATGTTCGCTTTAATGACACTCCCCAGTGCTCGTCAATCCTATTTTGGGAAGCTAGTAAAGCAGTGCTAAGGGGTGCAATCATCTCTTATGTCACGACGCAACGCCGACATATGGACCGAAGTTTGCTTGTGCTGGAACGTAACCTGCATGATCTCCGTCGGTTGGGTAGAGGGAGAGATAAGGCGTTGCAGCGGGAATACTTACGATCGCAGACGGCATTAAATGACTTACTCGGAAGTAGGGCACGCATGTCAATGTACTATCATCGGCATCGCCTCTATCGGTATAGTAATCGTTCGGGTACTTTACTAGCCCGACTGGTTCGGGATCCTTGGGGGGGCCCGCCTTATCCCCGTACTTCGGGGAGAGTCAGGTGCCCTGCACCATCAGCTGGCCCAAATAGCTGAGATTTTTAGAGCATATTATGCTCAGGTATATAGTGAAGAGGAGAGAGACTACTCGAAGGGAACCAATTTTTTAGCTGCCTTATCACTTACACAAGTGTCGGCGGACGAGCTACAGATGCTGAATGCACCGCTAATGGTACGGGAGCTTCTCCAGGGCATTAAAAAGGGTAAACCGCATCGAGCTCCTGGCCCAGATGGGTTCAGTATTGAATACTATAAAATGCTGGCGTCGCGGTTGGCCCCGTCCATGGTGGTGATGTATGAAGATGCCCGTACAGTGGGGATTTTCCCTAGAGATATGCGGTGTGCCGATATTACGGTTATTCCGAAACCAGGGAAAGATACGGTGGACCCGGCCTCCTACAGACCCATATCTCTTATTAATTGCGATATGAAAATCTTGGCGTCCATCTTGGCGGACAGGCTTAACCCGATCATACCAAGGCTTATCGATGAGCGACAGGTGGGCTATGTGCAGGGTAGGGAGGCGTCTCGTAATATTACCAAATTGCTGTTAGGCATGGAGCATTGTTTAAGGAAAGACGAAGCTTTATTATTGGTGAGTCTGGATGCAGAAAAGGCATTTGATAGGGTTGCCTGGAAGTATCTTTGGGATGTCTTGATGGGTTTCGGCCTACACGGGCATTTTGTACACTGGGTTAGAGCGCTTTATGAACAACCCTCGGCGCGGGTGGGGGTTAACGGGATTTTTTTCAGAGCCCTTCACTCTGGAGAGAGGCACACGTCAGGGGTGCCCGCTGTCGCCACTGTTATTTGTCCTTGCGTTGGAGTCTCTACTACGGGCCATTCAGCAGGATGGGGGGATAGCAGGCATTCGGATGGGTGGGGAGGAACTAAAAATCAGCGCTTTTGCTGACGACATGCTACTATGCATAACTGACTTGCCTGCCTCGCTACAGCACCTGCTCCGGTTGATAAGGGACTATGGCAGTTTCTCAGGTTTGAAAATTAACGAATTGAAATCGGTTGTCTTGGATGTGGGGGGTAAGGTGAAGCCAAAATGGGAGGGGGAATTCCCATTAGTCTGGGCAAATGGGGCTATTAAATATCTTGGGATACAATTGCCGGACAGACCAGACTTGTTATATCAAGCGAATATTCCGGGCCTCTTAGCCCGCAGCTTACAAACCCTCCAGGGTTGGCGACGTCTGCTCTTGTCTCTCAGGGGGAGAATTGCACTCTATGTAATGGTAGAATTTCCACGCTGGTTGTATGTCCTCCGTATGTTACCACTGTGGATTTCCAACGCGGACTGGAAGCGTCTTGAAATGGGTTTGCGAGGGTTTTTGTGGAAGGGTAAGCGATCTCGAATTCCATTGCAGCCCCTGATGATGAGCAGGAGGGAAGAAGGTGGCTTGGAAATGCCCTCGTTGCGGAACTACAATCTTTGTTATTTAGCTTTTCATGTGGGAGCCTTATTGGGGGGACCTGGTGGATACGCGACTCTTGCTGAAGCATTGGACCCTTATCGCCTTTATGTTGTGCAGATGGGCAAGCTACCATCGAACATTCGGAACGGGGTGGGGGGCAGCTACATGGGCACTTTGCGCTCCGCCTGGCAAGTACTCTGCCAGCGCTTCGGGTGGAATTGGAGAGGCTCGGCATTGCTTCCTCTGGTGGGCAACCCCGATTTTGCTCCGGGCTTCTCTAGGCCGAACGTGTTTCAGGGTTGGATGGAGAAAGGGGTGGTATGTGTGGGAGACCTCTATATGGCGGATGGTAGGACCATAGATAGTTTTCAGAATTTGCAGCGGCGCTACTCTGTCCCAAAACAAGATTTCTATGGGTACTTGCAAGTGCGGCATTATTTGCGGGATCTGATCCTGTCTCAACGTGTTGGGGAAGCGTCGGATTCCCCCCGCATAGTTCTGGAGAGAATAGTTGACAATCAACGGGGAGATGAGGCCTGTAGGACACTCACTCGGCCAAGTAGGGGGGATGTGTACCTCACGGAGTTGACCGCGCGGTGGCAACGGGATGGAGCGGATGCTTTGACGAAGGAATTGCTCCAGGCAGCTTTTCTTGGGATTGGGAAAGGGCCGGAGTGGGTGTATTTGCAGGAGCTTCAATATAAATTCTTGTGGCGAGCATATACCAGTGATAAATGGGCTTCGCAGGTGGGGCTTAAAGACTCGGCTCTCTGTGGCTGGTGTGGCTCAGAATCTGGCACCCTCCTGCACAAATTTTGGGCATGTCGACTAGTCCAGGATCTTTGGTTGCAGGTCTGCCGGAGGCTTGAGGGTTGGTTGGGTATAAGTTTTGCGGCTCATAGAGAGATATGCCTTTTCCACGGTTGGGGGCTATGCGCCGATAGGTTGACGGTTGGGCACCGGGCGCTGCTGGAGCGCGTTTTTTTGGTAGTAAAGAAGTCCCTATTACACCGCTGGATTGAGAATTCCCCTCCGGGTCTTGTAGTCTGGGAATCTGCTATGTACGATTTGCTCCGCCTGGAAAAAACGACGGCGAAGCAAAGAGGAGGTAAAAGTTGGGATGCGTTCATGGCTTTGTGGTCCCCAATGATCTTTCACATGTCCCCTAAAGAACGGGCTTTAATTCTGAATGTTTAGGTTGGCCGTATCCCCCCACTCGTGCCTTACTGATGATGGCATCTGCCTTACATGAAAATAGTACTGCCCTAGGAGATCCGAGACTGCCTTTGGTGTTGGATGGCTGGGGGAGGACCTGCGCATTGTCATCCTACTGAGTTATTGACATATTGCTTGTGCTAGGGGGGGGAGGGGAATGGGATATGGATATGGAGGGGAGGGATTAGAGACGTGGTTCTCTTTGGATAGCCTGTACCCGTTGGTGTTAATGCCTTTGTTACAGTGTTTGATTACTATGTTGGCTGACCAATTGCACATACTTATTTACCAGTAGTATTGAGTGTTTTAGACCGGATTGCTAAGAGGGTGTTTTGACAATTGAACTTTTATACTTATTACTCTCTCTGTACTGATTGGTTTTGAAATATATTGAAAAACCCCAATAAAAATGATTTGAAATAAATTAAACAGGTAGGGGGAACGTATGCAGCCTTGTCTTACACCTTTGCTTATTTTAAACCAGGGGTCTCAAACACGCGGCCCGCGGGCCGCATGCGGCCCGCGAGACAACTTTGTGCGGCCCGCGAAAGAGAAAAAAAAAAAAAACCCCAAAACCCTGACTTCTGCCGTTGCCGCCGTGGCAGCGGCAGAATCAATTGTCAAATAAAAAAAAAAAAAGACTTCTGCTGCTCAAGCAGCAATATCACCTGTCCTGCGGCCCCTTCCCCTGTGCCCGGAGATCCGAATCTGCTCATCAGCGGCGTGCTTTTCAAGCCGCGAAGAGTATTCCCCTCTCGCGTGGTTTCAAGCCGCGCGAGAGGGGAATACTCTTCGCGGCTTGAAAAGCACGCCGCTGATGAGCAGATTCGGATCTCCGGGCACCGGGGAAGGGGCCGCAGGACAGGTGATATTGCTGCTTGAGCAGCAGAAGTCTTTTTTTTCTTATTTTGACAATTGAGTCTGCCGCTGCCACGGCGGCAACGGCAGAAGTCAGGGTTTTGGGTTTTTTTGTTTTCCTCTGTCGGGGGGGGGGGTATGACTGGAAATGGGCAGATGGGGGGGGGTAGGACTGGAAATGGGCAGATGGGGGTTAGGACTGGAAGTGGGCTATTGGCAGGGGGGGGGGTTATGACTGGTAATGGGCTGGGGGGTTATAACTGGTACTGGGCTATGGTGGGGGCTAGGACTGGTAATGGGCAGATGGGGGTTAGGACTGGAAGTGGGCTATTGGCAGGGGGGGGGGTTATGACTGGTCATGGGCTATGGTGGGGGCTAGGACTGGAAATGGGCAGATGGGGCTTCGGACTGGAAGTGGGCTATTGGCAGGGGGGGGTTATGACTGGTCATGGGCTATGGTGGGGGCTAGGACTGAAAATGGGGTGATGGGGGTTAGGACTGGAGGTGGGCTGATTGGGGGGTTAGGACTGGTAATGGCCTATGAGGGGAGGTAAGACTGAAAATGGGGTGATGGGGGGGTAAGACTGGAAGTGCGCTATGGGGAGGTTAGGACTGGTAATGGGCTATGGGGGGTCTAGGACTGGTAATGGGCTGGGGGGGTTGCTAGGACTGGAAATGGGCTGAGTGGAAGGGGGGCTTGAACTGCAAATGGCTGATGGGGAGGGGGGCTTGGAATGGAAATGGGCTGTGAGGGGAGGGAGCTAGGATTGGAAATGGGCTGATGGGGGGCTAGGATTGGAAATGGGCTGATGGTGAGGCTAGGATAGGACTGGAAATGGCCTAATGGGGGGACTAGAAGGGAGCGGATGCTGGGTGGGGCTGGAACTAGAAGGGAGCTGATGTTGGGGGAGGATTAGAATGGGATGGAGCTGGGAAAGTGAAATGGAGAGGGGAAAAATATTTTGTCTGGGAGAGAAGACAAATCTACAATTGGCCAGGTATTGGGAGAGTAAGTGGGGATTGAGGATGGAGGGGTAAAATTTGAGTGGATGAAATAGGAATGAGGAAAGAGAAAAAGGAGAAAGATTAGTATGTTAAAGCAGATGTAGAGAGAGAATGGAAAAAAAACTAGGAGAGAAGAAAGGGCAAATGGACAGCAGACGATGGAGAGTTAGCAGAAGACATGAAGAAACCAGAAGAAAGTGGCTGGAACAATTGCAACTGAAAAAAATGCACAAAAGGTAGAAAAATATCTCTTTATTTTGAATTTATTAACTGGAATATGTCAGCTCTAGGAAATGTGCATCATTAATGTTTGCGCTTTGTTTAGTACAAGAGGAAATTAATTTATAGTTTTATTTCTACAGTGTTGTTGTACATTCCAAGTTTGGCTTTTGGGGTTCCCAGTTTAATTATTGTCGTCTTGTTTCTAAATCTTTTAGTCTTTCTTTATCCATACTCATTAAAGAGGCATGTTTACTAAAAGTTAGTGTATGGTAACATTATGCAAATATTTATGCAAATGAGGCCCCTTATGCAAATGAGGCTCCGTGTCTTATGCGGCCCCCGGGTTACTTTACAAGTCCTCATTTGGCCCTCAAAGCAATTTGAGTTTGAGACCCCTGTTTTAAACCATTCTGTTTCTCCTTATTCCGATCGAACTGTTGCTTCTTGATCAATGTACAGATTTCGCAAGAGAACGATAAGGTGTTCTGGTATACCCATCTTAATGTGGCCCAGAGTTTCTCATGGTTTACACAGTCAAAAGCCTTGCTATAGTCGATAAAGCACAAATAGATATCCTTTTGGTATTCTTTAGTCTTTTCAAGGATCCATCTCACATCCGCAATGATGTCTCTCGTTCCTCGCCCTTTCCTGAACCCTGCTTGCACGTCAGGTAGTTCTTGTTCCAGGTATGGTTGTAGTCTCTTTTGAATAATCTTCAGTAGAATCTTGCTGGCATGTGGGATCAGAGCGATTGTGCGATAATTTCCACAGTCAGTTGGATCACCTTTCTTTAGTATTGGTATAAACACAAATCTTTTCCAGTCAGTTGGCCATGATGTTGTCTTCCATATTTCTTGGCAGAGCCTTGTAGGTACGGTAACAGCTGCATCAGATTGCTGCAATACTTCTATGGGAATGCTATCAATGCCTGGTGCTTTGTTCTTTGATAAGGCTTTCAATGCTGCTTCAACTTCTTCTTTCATCACCAATGGTTCCCGATCATAAGGTACAGGTTGAAACGGCTGTTGGTCCACTTGATCTTTATCATATAAAAACTCTGTATATTCCTTCCATCTTTTCTTGATCTTCTCAGCATCATTCAACATAGAACCTTGAGCATCTTGTAACATCTCCATTGGTGAGTACAAATCCAACATCAAACTTTCCCTGGTCAATTCCATCACCATTTGTCTAAGCAATGCATCATAGAAGGCATTCACTTTTTTTTTTACTTCTAGATTTGCAGAAGGAATATTCCAATCCATATTGGGTAGATTAGTCACCCAATATGATCACGTCCCTTTGCAATATTGATAATCAAGTCTCTATCCATTTCTTCAGTTTGAGTTGGAGGCCTGTAGACTACACCAGAATGGATGATAGTGCCATCTCCTCTTTCCAACACAATTCACAGCGCTTCTTTTCCTCATGTCCCCTGTATTTCGGCAGCTTTAATATTGTTTTTAACATATAGGGCTGCCACTCCCCTTTTTTCTGCCTTCTCTCTCTCTCTCCTAAATAAATTATAGCCAGCTATGGCTAGATCCCATTCGTGTGACTTGTTAAGCCATGTTTCTGTAATGGACGTAAAGGTGAAATTTTACTTATTGTAAACTTCCTTTCCTGGAATCCTGCTAGATCTGTCCAGACTAGTGGGTTGTGTCCCCCTGCCAGCAGATGGTGAGACAGAGAAAATCACAGCAGTTTGTGACATCACCCTTAGTATTTTTATCCTGTACCCCTAAGGGTCAGCTTCAGTATATTTTTTATTTTATTTATTTAGACAGTTTTGTATACCACCTTATCCTTCAATCAAAGTGGTCACAACACAATTGGGGGATACATTTAACATGAGGGGATATGAGACACATACACTAATACACTGGCCAGCACCAGGACTTCAGAGCAGTTCAAGAATAAGCCATACCAGACTGAAAGTGGACAGCAGAATTTGAACATGAAATCAACCAAAACGAGGCTCCCGGTCAAGGAGCATGTACAAAACAGAACGGCTAAGACGCCAAAACTGCTCCCATCAAGGAGTATGTATTTATTTTATTTAGCTATTTTTCTATACCGCTATATATAAGAGCCAGCAGTTTACATGTAACAATATAACTCAACAGGGCTTTTCAGAGAATTGATTATATGACAATTGAACAATATAAAATGAAAATAGAACAAGAATATCAACTTAACAGGAACAGAACTGGCATTTTGCTGCTCTGTTGCCTAGAATTTCTTGGAAGTTGTGATAAGAAAAGCCCAGGGTGGGTCCTGGAATGGTCTAGCAGGATTCCAGGAAAGCAAATTTAACAGTAAGTAAAATTTCACCTTCCAAACCATTTTGCTAGACCAGTCCAGGCTAGTGGAGAGTAAGCATAGTTACTCACCTGTAACAGGTGTTCTCCAGGGACAGCAGGCATAAGCCTTTGCATATAGGTGACGGTGGTGCCGACGGAGTACGCACAGAAGCATTTCCCCAGCCTTCAAAGAAAGTCTTTGGTATATGCTACCATGCATGCATGGTCCTCTTCCCGCCCAAGGGTGCTATCTTGCTCAGTCAGATGACATAGCTAGAACGGTAGTAAAAAAACTAAAACAAGGTAGGGAGGCATCTCTTAGGGGAGGAGGGAGGGTTGTGAGGACTGATTCCTGCTGTCCCTGGAGAACTGTTACAAGAGAGTAACTATGCTTTCTCCAGGAACATATGGGACTCCTAGCTCCAGGCTGCAGCGGACCTAACTACAACTTCACCAACAGCGACCAAGTCTGGTAGTTGCGAGTTGCAGAAGATGAGTCCCCAACTGAGAGACTCTGCAAGACCCTAGTGTCCAGCAGAACTATCACTCCTGTAGCCTGAACACAAAAGGGTCGGAGGAAAGGAGTTGCCTACACCCTGAAAAGATTATGCAGTACTGCCTGGCCGAATGCACTGTCCCAACGGGACTCACTCTCCAGGCAGTATGAGTTGCAAACATGTGAACTGAAGACCGTCACGGCCTTACATATCTCTGTCACCAGCACTGAGTGCAGGTTCACCACCAATGTGGCCATCACTCTCATGCAATGTGCTGTGATCCAGTGTTCCAGGGAGAGCCCAGCTCACTCATAGGCAAGGACAATACAGTCTGCCATCCAAGTGGACAGAGTTCACTTAGTCACAAGAAGCCCCAGTCTGTTGGGGTCATAAGAAACAAAAAGCTAAGGAGCTTTTGCGATGGTCCTGAGTCCACTGTAGTTAGGGTATGGAGTATAATTTCCTCCCGACAGGCATGAGGCGGTGGGAAGAACCACCTCCTGGTCAAGGTGGAAAGGAGATACCACCTTTGGGAGGAATTTGGAGTGAGAATATAAGAACATAAGATATGCCATACTGGGTCAGACCAAGGTCCATCAAGCCCAGTATCCTGTTTCCAACAGTGGCCATTCTAGGTTATAAGTACCTAGCAATTTCCCCAAAAGACACAGGTTCCACAGTGCTTGTATTGTGAAGCATTGATATCCTGGGTCCCTTTTAATAATGGTTTATGGGCTTTTCCTCCGGGAACTTGTCCAAACCTTTTTTTTTAAACCCAGCTACACTAACAACTTTTACTGCATCCTCCTGGTAACAAATTCCAGAGTTTGATTACACGAGTGAAAAAAACATTTTCTCTTATTAGTCTTAAATAGGTTACCCTGTAGCTTCATTGCATGTCCTCTAGTTTTTCTATATTTTGATGGCAGCACCCTGTTCTTGTAGAATCTTGTATATGGTGGTTCTGCCACCAGGGACTGAAGTACGCTTACTCTTTTGGGCGACGTGAGGGCCACCAGGAAGGCAACCTTCCATGAAAGATACCGCAGAGGGCAAGTGGCTAGAGGCTCGACTAGCAGTCTGGTGAGCTGCAAAAGCACCATGTTGAGGTCCCACTCCACTGCCAGAGGGCAGACAGGGGGCTTAGACAACAAGGAATCGAGAGACCAGGGGCTGACCCAAGAGGCGTTTTCCCTTGATAGCCGTACGCCAGCACTCTATCGCACTCAGGTGCACTCTCACTGAGTTGGACTTTAGCCCAGTGTGCAATAGATGCAATAGGTACTGGAGCACTAATTGCACCTGGCAGGAGAACTGGTTCTCCCATCTCTCCGCACACCATACTGAGAATCTTTGCCATTTAAAGGCGTAAGCTTGCCTGGTGGAGGGCTTTCGAGAGGCCAGCAAGACCTTGTCATCCTTTGGGAGGTTGAAAGGGGCCAGCGCTATCCTTTCAGCAGCCACATTGTTAACATTAGAGACCCCAGATTGGGGTGTAGGAGGGTGCCCCCTTCCTGGGATAGGCGGTCTGGAGCAAAGCCCAGCGGGACTGGGAGTGTCACATACAGAGAGAGCATCAGTGGGAATCAGGGCTGTCTGGGCCACCTAGTGGCAATTAGTATTAGTGATGCCCCCTCGTGCTGGGCCTTGAAGAGGGTCTTAACAATGAGCGGGATTGAGAGATGAACCGCCGGCAGAAGCATGTTGCGAGCTGCAAAGGAAAGGAGGGTCACCAGCTCCTGGCAGAGGGCGTACAACCCTGGGCCCCCCCTGCTTTGTTGGCGTAAAACATGGCGACTTGGCTGTCCGTCTGAATCGGTACAGACTGGTGTCGCAGGCAGTGGCGAAACGCCCATAGGATCAGGAATATTGACCTAAGCCTCAGGAGATTGAACTGTAGCAGAGATTCTGCCTGAGACCAGCTGCCTTGTGTGCAGCTGTCCCTGCAGTGCCCTCCCCAACCGAGGAGGAAGGTATCCATGGTAAGGATCCGCTGAGGTGTGAGTGGCAGGAAGGGTATCCCTGCCCAGATGTGGCAGAGAAGTTGTCACCAGTCGAGGGACTCTGCCAGCTGGCGGGTTACCCTGATCCTGTCCCACAGTCTGCCTGTGGCTTGCGTCCACTGCGAGCAGAGGCACCACTGAGTTGCCCGCATGTATAAGCAAGCTAGTGGGGTCACGTGGACCTTGGAGGCTATATGGCCCAGCAGGTAGAGGAGGAGATGAGCTGGCACTGACTTGCGATGACGTACCTCTACTGCTAGTTGTCTGAGGCATTCTGCCCTCTCCATGGGGAGAACAGCCTTGGCCTGTAGTGTGTCCAGTTGAGCATCAGGCTCTGGACTGGAAAGAGGCGGAATTTGGGGTAGTTGATGATGAATCCCAGGTACTATCGACCGCCTGGCCAGAATGGATGATGAAATGCTCAAAGAAATCAAGGAAGCTAACAAAAGTTACAGCACAGTAATAATAATGGGTATTGACTGGGTTAGTGTCATGGCAGGACATGCTAGGGAGATAAAGTTACTAGATGAAATAAATGAGTGCTTCTTAAAGCAGCTGGTTCATGAACCGACCAGAGGGGAAGCCATTTTGGACTTAGTCCTTAGTGGAACACCAGATCTGGTGCAAGACATAAGGGTGTTGGCAATAGTGATCAAGGCATGATCGTGTTCCATTTAATTAGTGGAGGAGTAGCCTAGTGGTTGGGGCAAGGTACTTCAGGCCGGAAGGTCAGGGGTTCAAATCCCACTAGAGGACAGCAACCTTGGGCCAGAAGAACTGGGGTTTCTAGTCCCACAGTTGCTCCTTGTGGTCTTGGGCAAGCCACTTAACCCTCCATTGCCCATGTTCCCTGTAAGTATTTAGTGTATGTCTCTCATATCCCCATGTGTTAAATGTATCCCCCAATTCTCCAGGACCAAGCAGGAAGTCGGTCCTCACATATGGGTGACGTCGGCGCCGACGGAGCCCTCGCGGAGCAATTTTTCCCAGCTTTCAAAGAAAACCTTTGGGAATTGCAGCACGCATGCGCGGTCCTCTTTCCGCCCAAGGTTGCCATCTTGCTCAGTCTTCTTTTTTCCGCGGAGCCCTACAGACGTTGTTTGTAATTCCCCGCAGAAAAGTTGATTTTATTTGTTTTTTCTCGGTTCGACGCCGGTTCTTTTCCCGCCCGGACCCGCGACGCCGGTTGCGAGTCCGTTCTTTTATTTTTCGGTTTTTTGTCCTTCGTGACAGATTTCGCGCCTTTTTTCTTTTTCACTGGCAGCCCGGTCTTTTGACCTCGCAGGGGCCCTTTTTCCCCCGATGGCTGCCAGCGGGTTTAAGAAGTGTGATCGGTGTAAGAAACTCATGTCTCTTACCGACACACACGATTACTGCCTCCGCTGCCTCGGACCCGATGATCTGTGGTCCGTGTGGCAAAATGTCCTCAAAAGCATTGAGGGGTCGGCAGCATCAGCGGGAACGTATCTTCTCTGACTCCGGCCGGGCTCGGACCTCGTCAGAGGCTTCGACGTCTCGGGACTCTGGTCCTGAGCATCGTCGCAGTTCCTCTGAACGGGGGTCTCCTACCCGGGAACATCATCGGAAGAAGAAACCCGCGAGGGCGGGGTCGGTGGACGCTCCTGGTTCCTCGAGGGCCAGGTCGCATAGCCCCGATTCCCGTCCCGGGTCCTCGGAGATGGAGAGGCCGTCTAAACATCCTCGTCTCGAGATGGACTCGCCCGCTCCCGTGAGTACTGTTGTCCTCGTGGACTCGCCTCCGAAGGACCTGACGTCGGGGCCCGAGTTGGGGGCTGCTGGGTCTCCTGAGCTCGGACTCAGGTTGACGGCCTTGGAGAGCAGTTTCGCTGCCTTCATGGACCAGCAGCGGGCATTGATCGCTGGCCTCGCCGGTGCTTCTGCCCTGACCACCGGGACGTCGACGTCCAAGTCGACCCCGGAGACCGAGCCGATCCTCGAGTCCATGAGGGCTCGAGTCGATCCTCGGTCGCAGTCTCCTTCGGCCTCCCGTTCGGGACCGAGGTCGTCGACGCCGACTCCCTCGGTGTCGGGGCGGACGGCATCAATGCCCGCCCGACCGGAGCCGCTCGACTCCACCTCCGAGGAGTCAGCCTGGGAATCCGAGGAGGAAGAGTCACCTGGTTCTTTTCGGACTCTGTGTGTCCCATCGGACTCCCCCGAGTCCGAACCTCGGAGACGGTCCCCCCCGGAGGATACCCGGTTCTCGGACTTCGTGCGGGATATGGCCAAGGCCTTGGCCTTCCCCGCGGATCCCGAGGAGGAGCCTCGAATCAAAGAACTCGACGCCCTCCAATATGACTCTCCCCCGAAGGAGGCCTTTGTTGTACCGGTTCCTCCGATGCTGGAACGACTTCTCTTCCGCATGTGGGAGAGCCCGGCGGCGTCGCCGGTGTTAAGCAAGCGGGTCGATTCCATTTATCGAGTCCGCAAGAGCCCCGGGTTCCAAAAGGCACAACTACCGCACCATTCCATGGTGGTGGAATCGGCCATGCATAGACTTAAGAGTCAAAAGATGCACTCCTCGGTGCCTCCCGGTCGGGAGGCTCGGAGCCTGGATGCCCTCTGTAGGAAGTGTTTCCAGGGCTCTATGCTTGCTTGTCGAGTCCAGACCTACCAGCTCTACTTGGGCATGTATCTCCGAGACCTGGCTAAAGAAATAGCTGGGTTCTCTGCTGGTCTCTCCGAGGAACCTTTGCAGAGGTTCCAAACCTTGTCAGCTGGTATTCGGGCGTGCTCAAAGTTTATCTCTCGAGCAGCCTACGATGGTTTTGAGGCATCTGCTCGAGTAGCCACAGCCGGCATCGGTGGCCGCCGCCAGGCTTGGCTTCAGACATCCGACCTCGAGCCATGGGTGCAGGACAAGTTGGTCGATGTCCCCTGCAGAGGTGAAAAACTCTTTGGCAAGCCCATGGATGAGAAGGCTGCACAGATCGAGACCGAGACTCTCACCAGGACTCATCTCTCAAGGAAGACCTCTGCCCCTTCTCAGAAGAAGAAGGGCTCGGGGAAAAAGCCCTTTTACCCGAGGAAGGCGGCTGCCTATCAACACTACCCTCATTATCAGGCCTCAGCAGCTCCCCCACAGGGTAAGCAGGCCAAGGGACAGGGTAATGGGTCCCGTAGGCAGCAAGCCTCCAAGCCTGCACCACCGGCCCCTGCTCAGCAGGGTGGGGGTTTTTGACTTCATCAGCATAGCCTCTCCCCCTCAGCTGGTTTCTCTCAGCACGGGAGGCCGGCTGGTCCACTTTGCCCACAGGTGGTCTAACATCACCACAGATACCTGGGTGCTTCACATAGTTCAAAAGGGCTATCGTCTTCACTTTCACCAGGTACCTCCCTCCTATTTCCCAGGGGAGCCTCTTCGACTCCCTCTGCACAGGGACTTACTCCTTCAAGAGTTAGCAAGTCTTCTTCAGGAACAGGCTGTGGAACCGGTGCCCCACCACCTGAGGGGTCAGGGGTTATACTCCAGGTACTTTCTGATACCAAAAAGAACCGGAGGCCTCAGACCCATCCTGGACTTGCGCAACCTCAACAAGTTCCTTGCAAAGGA
The DNA here is from genome assembly GCA_033557465.1 of Ichthyophis bannanicus. Lineage (NCBI taxonomy): Eukaryota > Metazoa > Chordata > Amphibia > Gymnophiona > Ichthyophiidae > Ichthyophis > Ichthyophis bannanicus. The sequence goes on along the minus strand of CM066048.1, from coordinate 93,159,040 downwards.
AAAGTTCAAGATGCTTACCCTTGGAATCCTGCTGCCCTACCTCCAGCAGGGAGACTGGCTATGCTCCTTAGATCTGAAGGATGCCTACACTCGCATCCTCATTCACCCCAGCCACAGACAATATCTCAGGTTTGTTGTGGGGGGCAATCATTACCAGTACAGAGTACTACCCTTTGGCCTATCCTCCGCACCAAGGGTGTTCACCAAATGTCTAGCAGTGGTGGCGGCTTATCTGAGACTTCAAGGCCTCTTTGTATTTCCATACCTGGACGACTGGCTCATCAGAGCGCAGTCTTCCCAAGAGGCCATTCACGCCACGCACCGCACTGTGACTCTGCTCCAGTACTTGGGCTTTGTCATAAACTTCGCAAAGTCCACTTTGCTCCCCTCTTAGGATCTCGAGTTCATCGGCGCAAGATTGAACACGCTTCAGGCGCGAGCTTTTCTGCCTCTGGACAGGGCAAACAGGCTCATGGATCTTGCCAGCCACTTTCGCAGCAATTCCCTGGTCTCTGCCAGGCAATTTCTGCAACTGCTCGGCCATATGGCTTCCACAGTCCATGTGACCCCCAATGCCCGCTTAAACATGCGCCCTGCTCAATGGTGCCTTCGCACACAATGGCATCAGGCCACTGGGAGCCTAGCGGACTCCGTACAGATCTCCGACCCTCTGGTTTCTTCTCTACAATGGTGGCTTCATCTGCCAAACCTAGTGCTAGGAATGGCTTTTCAGCCTCCTCCGCCTTCTCAGGTCCTGACGACCGATGCTTCTCTCCTGGGCTGGGGAGCTCATTGCCAAGGGAAATGTACTCAAGGCCTCTGGACTCCTTGGGAGTCTGCTCAGCAGATAAACTCCCTGGAGCTCAGAGCCATCTGCCTAGCTCTCAGAGCCTTCTCCCACCTGACTTCTCAACAGTCTGTGCTGGTCCAGACAGACAATCAGGTTGCAATGTTCTACGTGAACAAACAAGGTGGAACAGGCTCCTTCCTTCTCTGTCAGGAGGCGCAGAAACTGTGCTCTTGGGCCGTCCACCACGGCATCATCCTCAGGGCTGTCTATCTCCCAGGTCAGGAAAATTACCTGGCAGACAAGCTAAGCAGATCCTCCAGCCACACGAGTGGAGGTTGGATCCGTTGGTGGTTCAGCGGATCTGTCTCAAGTGGGGCCTCCCCACCATGGATCTGTTTGCCAGTCCTCTGAACAGGCAACTTCCCAGATTCTGCTCTCGACAACCGCATCCTCTCAGAGTAGCGGCGGATGCTTTTCTGATTCCATGGTCCACAGGCCTTTTGTATGCCTTTCCTCCCATGCCGCTGGTGTCTCGGACACTCTTCAAAGTTCTCAGAGACAAAGCCTCGATGATCCTAGTGGCTCCCCGGTGGCCGAGACAACCTTGGTTCCCGCTTCTGATGCAGCTGGCGGTGGACACTCCTCTTCCTCTGGGGTTTCAGCCCGACCTCCTGTCACAGGATCAGGGAACTCTCCTGCACCCCAACCTCCGGTCCCTTCATCTGATGGCCTGGCTGCTGAAAGGGTAGTCCTTGCTCCCCTCCGGCTGCCTCCAGATGTGGAGGAAGTCGTCTTGGCCTCCAGGCGGCCCTCCACCCGGAAGTCCTACGCTTTTAAGTGGCGTCGGTTCTCCGTCTGGTGTGCTCAGCAGTCTCAAGATCCCTTCTCTTGTTCAGCATCAGTGGTCTTGCAGTACTTGCTTTGCCTCTCCAATCTTGGACTTAAATCCAACTCGCTCAGGGTCCACCTCAGTGCTCTTTCTGCGCATCACATGCCGGTGGATGGAAGACCTCTTTCCAGCCACCCTCTAGTGGCTCGTTTTCTCAGAGGCCTCCTTCTCCTTAAACCACCTTTGCGCCCACCAGCCCCTGACTGGGATCTGAATGTGGTTTTACAGCGGATTACCTGTCCGCCCTTTGAACCTATGGCTACCTGTCATCTTCGTTTTCTTTCTTGGAAAACCTTGTTCTTGGTTGCCCTCACTTCTGCTAGACGCGTTAGTGAGCTACAAGCCCTAGTATCTGATCCTCCTTACACTAGGTTCTACAAGAATAGGGTAGTCCTACGGAATCACCCAAAGTTTCTTCCCAAAGTGGTTTCCCCTTTTCACATCAACCAGGAGGTGGTACTTCCGACCTACTTTCCCAGGCCACACTCCAGCCGAGCTGAAATGGTCCTGCATACCCTGGACTGTAGAAGGGCGTTAACCTTCTACCTTGACCGTACGCGGGAGCACAGATGAGCTGTTCAGCTCTTCGTCTCTTATGACCCCAATAAGTTGGGGCTCCCTGTCTCCAAGCGTACTCTGTCCATCTGGATTGCTGACTGTATCGCTTGGGCTTACGAGGCAGCCGGCCTCTCGTTGGAAGGTCGAGTCACGGCTCATCGAGTTAGGGCGAAGGCTACGTCAGTGGCTTACCTCCACTCTGTTCCATTGGCAGACATCTGCCGGGCCGCTACTTGGTCTTCAAGCCAGACTTTTGCAGCCCATTACTGCCTGGATAGGGAGTCCCGCAGGGACAGTGCTTTCGGACAGGCAGTCCTCCGTAATCTCTTTGAGGTATAGGCAACTCCTACCCTCCGTCCCGGATGTTGGGCTACCGGTTGGAGGCGTATTCAGAGAAGATTCCTTCCTTCTGTGCTACTGAGCTTGAGGGAGCTCCTTTTTGAGCTTAGGGTCTCCGGTAGCCTTAAGCTGGGGAGTCCCATATGTGAGGACTGACTTCCTGCTTGGTCCTGGAGAAAGAGTAGTTACTCACCTGTAACAGGTGTTCTCCAGGAGCAGCAGGAATCAGTCCTCACAACCCTCCCTCCTCCCCTTGGAGTTGCAGTTCTATGCTTTCGTTTTTTTGCTAATTTTTTTGCTGTCTTTTCGCTATGTCATCTGACTGAGCAAGATGGCACCCTTGGGCGGGAAGAGGACCGCGCATGCGCGCTGAAATTCCCAAAGGCTTTCTTTGAAAGCTGGGAAAAATTGCTTCGCGAGGGCTCTGTCGGCGCCGACGTCACCCATATGTGAGGACTGATTTCTGCTGCTCCTGGAGAACACCTGTTACAGGTGAGTAACTACTCTTTGTGTTGAGACCGCTTTGATTGAAGGATAAGGCGGTATACAAAACTGTCTAAATAAATTAATTAATGGAGGGGGGGATGGTAAGGAAATCCACAGTACTACCTTTTTAACTTTCGAAAGGGAGACTATGATAAAATGAGGAAAATAACTAAAAAACTAAAAGGAGCAGTTGCATCAGGCTTGGGTGTTTAAAAATACTATCTTGGAAGCCCAGACCAGCTATATTCCATGCTTTAAGAAAAGTGGAAGGCAGTCCAAAAAACTGCCAGCATGGTTTAAAGGTGAGGTCAGAGAGGCTGCTGTTGCCAAAAAAGCATCTTTCAGGAAATGGAAAAAAAGAGCCAAATGATGAAAACTGGAAACAGCACAAGTGCTGGCAAGTTAGATGCAAGGCAGGCAAAGAGAGAATTTGAGAAGAAGCTTGCTGTGGAAGCAAAAACACATAATAAAGACTTTTCCAGTACATTTGTAGCAAGAAACCTGTGAGAGAGTCAGTTAGACCATTAGATGATAGAGGGGTAAAAGGGGCACTAAGAGGGGACAAGGCCATAGCAGAGAGACTGAATAAATTCTTTGCTTCGGTCTTTACTGAGGAAGATGTAGGGATGTTACCCATAACTGAAGTGGTCTTTAACGGTGATACTGTGGAAGAATTGAAAGAAATAGTGATGCACCGGGAAGATGTATTACAACTATTTGATAAACTGAAGAGTAGCAAATCACCTGGACCGGATGGTATACATCCTAGGATGTTAAAAGATCTGCAGACCTGCTATTAGTAATCTGTGAACTATCATTAAAATCATCTGTAATATCTGAAGATTGGAGGATGGCCAATTTAACACCAATTTTTAAAAAGGGTTCCAGGGGTGATCCGGAAAACCACAAGCGTGCATGATGGACATCCACAAAATGCTAGCCATTGTCTGTCCAGCATATTGATCTGGTAAAAAGAATGGCAAGAACAGCACCCAGTTGGCATGAAAGAGAGAGAGCGCACCTTGGGCAAGGAGGTGGTAACCAGGCAAAAGATCACCCCCTTCGGCTGAGAATGTCAATAAGGAGTCATCTGCATTAACAAAATCTGCCATGCCGACATGATAGATACCAAGAACACCGTTTTCAGGGACACATCCTTGACGGTAGCCTACCTGGGCGGCCCAAAGAGCAGACACGAGCACTCCGAGAACAAGTGTCATCTCACAGTGGGACTATGGGGTGTACTGGTGGATGAATCCCATGGAGAAAGCAACCCATATCCTGGTATGCTGCCTGCCACCAAACCACGAAAACAGGAATGTGCACCCTGATCAAGCTTGACAAACTCTTCTGAACTCTCCTGTTGAAGGAAGGCTAGCATTGGGGATTAAGACCCCATATGGGAAAAGGCGATGTCGACAACACCAGTTCTCGAAGAGATAACAGACCCAGGCATAAGCCAATGAGGTGGAGTGGCACCTGGCCTTCAGCAGATAATAGCCCTTACACCTTAGGTGACCCTGCCTAGTAAGCCCCTCCTGCCCACAAGGCACAGGGGCTGGGAAGCAAGGAGACAGCAGATGTCCACGTACCACAGTCAACTAGGCCAGTCTGGGGCCACCAGGATCACCAGATTCGGGTAACCCTTGATCCTCTGAAGGACTTGGGGTATCATGGCTCACAGGGCATAACACAGATGAGGGGGGTCAGGGGCTGGACCAGTACATACACCCCCTTGGACTTGGGCTCCTAGGAATGACTGAAGGAGGAGGGGACCTTGGTATTGGCTGCTGTTGCCATCCAGTCCGCCCCTGGGAGGCCCCACTGTCTGGTTGAATGCCCATGGGTCGTTCCCATTCCCTGGGAGCGAAGAGGTGATGGCTGAGAAAATCCGCTTCCCGCTTATCCTCACCTGCGAAGTGCTGGGCTGTAAGCGCTTGGAGGTACAGTTCTGCACAGAGGAACAGTGAAGACATTTCCTGAGCTACTCCCGGGCACTTTGCTCCACCCTGGCTATTGACATAAGCCACCGTGGCAGCTTTGTCTGAGAGGACTCGCACACCGCTCCCGTGGAGCAGCTCGCTTAAGTGCAGCAATGCCAGACGGAGGGTCCTGGCCTTTAGATGATGGATGGCTGACTCATTTCACGTCTGCTGGAGACCACTGGAGAGACAGACATCGGTGGTGATGAGCACCCAGAATTTCGAGGGGCATACCCCTCAACATGTTGTTGGGGGAGGCCCACCAGTGAAAGTGTGTCGATTTTAAAAGAAAGCGGGAAGAGGACTCTATAGTCTTGTGAGAACAGGAACCAGCGAATCAGCAAGGCCCACGATAGAGGACACATGTGCTTGTGCCCAGGACACCAGCTCCAGGGCTGCAGCCATAGCTCCCAAAAGCTGCAGGTAATCCTAAACTGTAAGAGCGGAGTTCCTGAGAGAGTTCAGAGGTTGACTCGGTGCTCCCCGTAAGGAAGACATTGCCTACGCAGGTGTCGAAACAAGCCTCAAAGTTCAGATTCTAAGACAGCATCAGACAGCTCTCACTACTGTTGATGACCAGGCCAAGCCGCTCAAGGAGTTGGATCACTCAACACAGTGCCCAAATGGCTTCCAGCCAAGACTTGGCCTAGATAAGCCAATCATCCAGGTAGGGATGTATGCAGACGCCCTTGTACCCGAGTCTCACTACAGCTACCACCATCAACTTGGAGAATGTCCGAGGGGCAGTGGCTAGGCTGAAGGGAATCACACAAAACTGGTCGTGAGAGACCAAGATTGAAAACTGGAGAAAGCCCTCCTGGTCCTCCCAGATGGGCATGTGAACATAGGCCTCCGCCAAACCAAGGAGGAATGCATCCTTCTGGACCACCTCGATAACAGACAACAGCATTTCCATTCAGAATTGCAGAGCTTTCAAGCTGCAGTTGATCCCTTTGAATGCACTCAAACATATCCTTGTCTTAGATTGCTGGGTGCTCAACATTATATCATCAGATGGGCCCATTTGCAATAAAATTATGGCAGACTGCCTCCCACTTGCAGGAGGTGGGAATGGGCCCTGGAACAGTCTGCTGGAGGAGGGCGGCTTTCCCACCACAGAAATCTGCAAATAGGCCCAGTGTCTGCCTTGAAAGGACTAGGACTTTGATTTGGTTCCGGAAGATGAGGTGGTCTGCTTATTTGGTTAATACTGACGAGAATCACAGAACTTCAGCCGTGACGACTCCGCCCTCGATGATGATGAAGAATATTTGAGGAGCCCTTGGACTTACCTTCTGGAAGCCATTGGGGCTTGAACTCGCTCAGGTCCTTGACTAACTTTCCCAAGTCCTTGCCAAACAGGGGCCCGTCCCTAAAGGGCAATTTGGCTAAGCACCCCTTAGATATGGAACCAACCAGGGAAAGCTCAACGCTAGATTTAGTGCTCACCAACGGTGATAGTGTGTCGAATGTCTGGGTGGGTGCCCCCGTGAGCAGCAGAAATCATCACACGGTGTGGTTTGAGATAAAAGCCAAGGTGCAGTCCAATCATAGCAATCTCAAAGTCCTAAACTTCAAAAACATTGACTTCACTAAAATGGCCGAGTACCTAAAGGAGGAGATGGCAGGGTGGAAAGGGATAAGGGAAGTGGAAATGCAATGGGCTAAACTAAACATAAGAACATAAGATATGCCATACTGGGTCAGACCAAGGTCCATCAAGCCCAGTATTCTGTTTCCAACAGTGGCCAATCTAGGTCATACGTACCTAGCAGTTTCCCCAAGGGACACAGGTTCCACAATGCTTGTATTGGTTCAAGCATTGATATCCTGGGTCCCTTCTTAATAATGGCTTATGGACCTTTCCTCCAGGAACTTGTCCAAACCTTTTTTAAACCCAGCTACACTAACAGCCTTTACTACATCCTCCGGTAACAAATTCCAGAGTTTGATTACACGTTGAGTGAAAAAATATTTTCTTTTATTAGTCTTAAATAGTTTTCCCTGTAGCTTCATTGCAAGTCCCCTAGTCTTTCTATATTCTGATAAGGTAAACAATCGATCTACGTTTACCCGTTCCACTCCGCTCATTAATTTATAGACTTCTATCATATCTCCCCTCAGCCGTCTCTTTTCCAGGTTAAAGAGCCCTAACCTTTTTAGCCTTTCTTCATAGGAGTATCCTTCCATCCCCTTTACCATTTTGGTGGCTCTTCTCTGAACCTTTTCTAATAACTCTATATCCTTTTTAAGATACGGTGACCAGAATTGCACACAATATTCAAGGTGCGGTCTTACCATGGAACGATATAGAGGCATTATAATATCCTTTGTTTTATTTTCCATTCCATTCCTAAAGGTGGCAATAAAAGGGGAAACAGATGAATATGTAAGAAAAGTAAATAAAAACAAGAGGAGAAGGAAACCTATTTGGTTTTCCAAAGAAGTGGCTGCTCAAAGGCAAAAAACACAGCTTTCGCAAAACTCAAAAGCTTGCAAACAGAGGAACACAGAAATGAATACAGGATCAAACTCAGAGATAAAATGAGAAATAAGGATAGCAAAATCAAAGGCAGAGGAAAAGATGGCTAAAGATGTGAAGTATGGCAACAAAACTTTCTTCAGGTATATTTGGGAAAGGAAGAAGATCAGAGGTGGAATTGCAGGACTCAGAAGTGCTGGGAACGGACTCGTGGAAAATGACATTGAAAAAGCAAAATTGCTAAACAAATACTTCTGCTCTGTTTTTACTAAAGAAAATCCGCTCCCAAATATAAAAATGGGAATAAAGTAGATACCACACCATTCACAGAAGATGATGTGTTAGAACAACTTGCAAAACTGAAAGTGGACAAAGCCATGGGACCGGATGGGATACATCCCAGGATACTGAAAGAGCTCAGAGGTTCGTGCAGGGCCGTTTAAAGGATGTTTTCAACAGATCTTTGGAAACAGGAGAGGTTCCTCAGGACTGGAGAATGGCTGATGTGGTACCTCTACACAAAAGTAGTGACAGGGAAGAAGTGCCTCTGAGCCTTACCTCGGTGGTGGAAAAAGTAATGGAGGTGCTCCTGAAAGAGCGAATAGTGGACTTTCTCAAAACCAACAGGTTGCAAGATCCAAGACAACATGGTTTTACTGAAGGACGATCTTGCCAAACAAATCTGAGTTCTTTGACTGGGTGACCAGAGAACTAGATCAGGGGCATGCGATGGATGTCATTAGCTGGATTTCTTCAAAGCCTTTGATATTGTCCCTCATAGGAGGCTTATCAGTAAACTGAGTAGTTTGGGGATGGGTCCCAAGGTGGTAGACTGGATCAGAAATTTGGTTGACTGACAGATGACAGAAGGTGATGTTAAATGGAGCTCACTCGGATGAGGGGAAGGTGATTAGCAGGGTGCCCCAGGGTTCGGTCCTGTTCAATGTATTTGTGAGTGATATTGCTGAAAGACTGAACGGAAAGGTATGTCTCTTTTTGCAGATGACACGAAAAATTGCAACAGAGTGGACTCCCCGAGGGAATTCTTAACATGAGGAAAGATCTACAAAAGCTTGAAGAATGGTCTAATGCTTGGCAATTGAGATTTAATGCAAAGAAGTGCAGTGTTATGCACTTGGGTAGCAGAAATCCAAGGGAAAATGTACGTGATAGGGGGCGAGAGGTTGGTGTGCATGGATCAGGAGAAAGACCTTGGTGTGGTGATTTCTGTAGATCTCAAGGTGGCAAAACAGTGTGACAAGGCAGTGGCAAAAGCGAGGAGCATGTTGGGCTGCATACAAAGGAATTACCAGCAGAAAGGAAGATGTACTAATGCTACTGTATAAGTCGCTGGTGAGGCCTCACTTGGAATACTGTTTTCAGTTTTGGAGACCAAATCTTGCAAAGGATGTAAAAAGAATGGAAACTGTTCAGAGGAAGGCGACCAAAATGATTTGGAGCCTGCTTCAGAAGTCTTATGAGAAGAGACTTGAAGACCTAAATATGAACACTTTGGAGGAGAGGAGGGATAGGGGAGATACGATTCAGACCTTAAAGAGAAATAATGAACAAACAAACCTCTTCCAAAGAAGGGGAAGCTGTAAAACTAGAGGGCATAACATGAAGCTGGAAGGTGGTAAATTGAAAGGCAATGTCAGGAAATACTTTTTCACTGAAAGGGTGGTGGATGCTTGGAATGCCCTCCCGATGGAAGTGGTGGGGGCAAACATAGTGACGGAGTTCAAAGTGGCATGGGACAGACACAGTGGGTCCCTTTACAGCAACAGGATAAAATCAAACTAAATTGAACCATCTAATTTCTCAACAAATAGGGGTGTCCTACACAGAGCGGCGGGTTCGTCCCTAGGGCAGGGATGGCCTGCACGGAGTGGCAGGTGCACCCCTGGATGGGGACATGGGGAGGGGTGGCCTGCAGAGTGGCGGGTGCACCTGCTCCTGCTATCTTCCTGGATAGACTAGATGGACCATACTTGTCTTTATCTGCTGTCATTTACTATGTTAGACATGACATTTGCCACACAAATTTCTTAGCTGTTGCCGCCATGACTCCCTGGGCGGAAAGGTGTAACATCCATAAGGCATCCGCTAAGAAGGCCACTAGAGATTAGAGACGGGCCAAATACTTCTCCTCAGAAAGGAGCTAGACCCATCTGAGGAGGACACATACACCAAGGCTGCTCCATGGTGTCACCTGAAGGGCTAGGGAGGAGGCAGAGACATCTAAAGGAGTCCCTCTACCTTCCAGCCCTGCAGGTCTTGAAGGGCAGCTTCACCTTCTACGAGAATGGTGGTATGCTTGGTGACTGCTCTGATCAAGGCGTTGACCCTGGGAAACTGTGACCAGGCATAAATGCAACCCAATCGCTGGGCCTTCTTGAGGGGCACATCAGGAGAAGCTCTGATGGGAAAGGAAAGGCAAGGCTCTGGAAAGCCCCTTGATGCTGGGATCAGAGGTGCCGGGAGTCGGCCGGCCCAGAGAGCTCTGGAATGCACAGTTCAGTGGCAATATGGACAATTGGGGGGGGGGGGAAATCTCTTGGTGACAGATGCACCACGTGGGAGTCATTATGGTCTTCCCCTGCGTTTGAGGCAGCTGAACTGGAGTAGTCATGGGAAACGTACTCGTGACTGACAGATTCCACCTAGTCCCAATAGCAGACTGTTTGGGAGGGTCCATGGCCCCCTCCAGTGTCCTGCCCAGGAACCGCCCATAGAGGCTACTGGAGGAGTGGTGTAAGATGGATCCTGCTGGGAGGGAACAAGGACTTTACCCTGCTTTCATCCCCAGGCATGTTGAAAATGAGTGAAAACTGCCTCCATGGGGTCCGATAGCAGTTATGGCTGAAACACTTGTGTGCTGTGGCTGGAACGCTGCAACTGTGGAAACAGAGGGAGAGCAGACTCCCTGTTGGCCACAGGAGCTGGTCTCTCAGTGAAATTCGGCGTCATGAGAAGAGCTGGTCCACCTGGAGGAGGGGAATGCACTCTGGGCAAGGTTTAACTGCATCAGGAGCCAGAACTGCTAACAAGGATGCTGAAGTGGCAGAACTCTCCCCCAGATCATCTGTGCAAGCGGTGCAGAGATGATCAACAAGGGAACCATTGCCACTTACTGCAGCCAAGGCACCAGGCCAACGAGGCAGGCATTGATCCTAACCCACCACCAAGTTACACTGGCTCTTGTAGCCAGGAGCTTTCCCCAGGAGGAAGAGAGAGAACCACCAGAGAATTATCACTTATACTCTCTGGGTTCTCGGCCAGCCAAGCTGCACTGAAACCAGTCTCAAACTGGCCAGCAGCAGTAGGCCCTAAGGAAGGAAAAATGGTGCACGGCCTGCACAGGCCAGGACGTCAGGCGGGAAAGGTGGAATCACAGCAAACACACATGGTTAGGTGCAGCAACCCCTTTTTGCCGCTGGTGAAGTTCAGGCTGTGATCCTCTGTAGTTGTCCGCTGGAAAAGGCGGCAATCCACTGCAGCCTCAGTACTGCTGTCTCTCGAGAGCACAGGGGAAGGGGAGCAGGGGGGGGGGTGCAGGGAGGAAACCCTGATCAGCCATATGTTAAGGAGCTACACAGAGTTGTGCAGACAACTCTCAGACCTTTTATAAAGAAAGAAAAGTGAAGGGAAAAAGAAAAAAGGCCAAAAGCCAGCTAAGGCTCCCTCAGAAGTATCCTTGTGATCCAATGTCCCCACTAAGCTATGCTGGCTCTCCTAGCCAGGAGCCTAGTCCCAAAGTAACAGATCAACCAGAAAGCATAGATACTCACCTGTAACAGGTGATCGCTGGGAACAGCAGGAATTTAGTCTTCACATATGGGTGATGTCTGTACTGACAGAGCCCGTGTGGGAACGCTCCCCAGCATCCAATTGGAAAGCTTTTGGGAGCATCCACTGCGCCTGCTCGACTGCCTTCCCATCTCCCTCTCCTCAGTTGAGTTTGTAGCTGAGAAAGGAAAGAAAGAGCCTATGAGGGCGGGTTGTGAAGACTAAATTCCTGCTGTTCCTGGAGATCACCTGTTACACTATCTCCAGGAACAAGCAGGAATGTAGTCTTCACATATGGAATTCCCTAGCTCCCAAATGCAAGATGAAGTGACCTCAGAACCGATGGAGGTTCGCCTTGGAGTAGGCTTGAAGAGGTCATGGATTTCTGGTATCGTCAAAGTCAGAGCGGATAGGAGTTGCATCTCTGAAAGAGGTGCTGGAGTACAGCCTGCCCAAACATGGCATCCCGAAGGGAGTCCTTGTCCAGACAGTGGGCAACAAAGGTAGGGACAGAAGACCACTGGGCTGAGGGTTTTAACATGTTATCCACAATGACGCCTAAATCTTTTTCCTGGGTGGTGGTTCCTAATGTGGAACCTTGCATCGTGTAGCCATAGTTTGGGTTGTTCTTCCTTAGGTGCATAACTTTGTACTTGTCCACATTAAATTTCATCTGCCATTTTGATGCGCAGTCTTCCAATTTATCAAGATCCTCTTGCAATTTTCCACAATCCTCTTGGGTTTTAACAACTTTAAATAGTTTTGTGTCATCTGCGGAAAAGGGAATTATGAGTGAGGTTATCAAATTTGCAGATGACACAAAGCTATTTAAAGTTGCCAAGCTGTGAGATAGAAACTGTGGATTGGGGTGGCGTAGTGAGCTGTCGTCCTGAGAGAGGAAATTAGGTACAGATCCCAATCACAGAGAGAGTCTCAGTCAGACATAGTAGTAGAAGAAACCATGGTAGCCTCGGCTCGTGGGGGGCTGTGAGTATCATGGAGCCTTTGTCCAACTGAAGCTTGAAAAGTGTCTTGGGAATGAGGGGTATAGGAGGGAAAGCATAAAGCAGACCCCGGCCCCAGTATAGGTGGAAGGCATCCACTGGGTTGGTTGGTTGGTGGATGTCCAGAGTTCTTGTGCAGAAGTGAGGAAACTTGACTTTTTGGGGAGTCGTGAACAGATCGATGTCTGGGGTTCCCCAGGTCTGGAAGATGTAGGACGTTGTGTCTGGATGGAGAGACCATTCGTGGGGAAGAAGGATGCGACTCAGTCTGTCTGCCAAGACATTTGACTGTCCTGGGAGGTACACCACTTGAAGGTATATTTGATGAACAATGACAAAGAACCACAGGTTCCTTCCTGCTGTTCACATAGAACATGGCAACCTGATTGTCCATCCTTACTTGGACCTTTTATGCCCCGAGGTGGTGTTGAAACACCCTGAGGGCATTCGAAATAGCTCAGAGTTCCAGGAGAATGATCTGGAGTTGCGACTTGTGTTGTCCAGAGCCCTTGTTTAGTCAGGTTGCCCAGATGAGCTCCCCAACCCAGTTTGGATGTATCTGTCATCTGGGTGCATTGAAATGGAGGCATCTAAAAAGATAACCCTAAGAGCAGATTTTTCTGGAGACCACCACCACTGAAGGGATGTGATCAGACACGCAGCGATTTGAATACTGTCCCGGAGATGGCCCAAGGCCTGCTTCCACTGGGAGACCAGAGTCCATTGGGCTGTCTGCATATATAGTCAGGTATATGGAACAACATGTACTGTAGAGGCCATGTCTCTGAGGAGTTGTAGCATCTCTTGAGCGGTCAGATGTATGCTTAGGAGTGCCTGGGATGCTAGTTCAACTAAACGGGCACAGCGGAGCTGGGGCAGGAATGCCCTGGACTGTTGGGTGTCTAGTAGGACTCTGATAAACTTCCCAAAGTCCCAGCACGCTCCAACTCAAAACTTGAGTTTATCACAAAGCCCAAGTGTTGTAGTACTGTGATGGTCAATGCAAGGAGAGCAGTACCTCTTGGGAAGTGTCTGTTTTTATTAGCCAGCCGTCTAAGTAGGGGAAGACAAATATCCCCAGAGATCTTACATAAGCGGCTACAACCACCATGCACTTTGTGAAGACTGTTGGGGTAGAAGCGAGTCTGAAGAGGAGGACTCTGTATTGGTAATGTTTTCCTTGAAAAGTGAAGCGTAGAAACTTCCTGTGTCCCGGGTGGATAAGGATTTGTGTGTATGCTTCTTTTAGATCTAGAGAACAGAGCCAGTCCTGACTCTGGAGGTAGGGAAGAAGAGTCCCGAGGGCGATCTTCTTGAACTTTTCACGAATTAGATACTTGTTGAGGTTTCTGAGGTCCAGAATAGGCCTGTACCCTCCCGGTTTCCTTAGGATGAAAAAGTACAGAGAGTAGCCCATTTCCTCTTGGGATGTGGGGACGACGTCTATGTTGTCCTGAGATAGAAGAGAGGACACCTCGTCCTATAGGAGAGCAGTGAATGGGGCAGAGTCTGTAGATGTAGTCTGTTCCCTTTCTGGACTATGGTTAGTGTCCACTGCTCTGAGGTGATGAAGTGCCATCTGTGGACGTAGTGACAGTCTGCCACCCTGCCTCTGGAGGAACCCCACCCCCTCCACATAGGAGGCAATGTTCACCAGGAAAGAGTCAAAAACCATGCACAGATTATGGCTGCAGAGCTGGTTGAGATTTAGCCACCTGTGGCTTCTTCTGTTGCTTAGGAGGCTGCTGCCTCTTCTATGGGGCCTGACCCTGGTACTGAAAGGCAGGTGAGTAAGAAGAGAAGAACTTATTGTAGAAAGGCTTCTTTGCAGATGTCTCTTCCCTAGCAGGGTCAGCTGTGACTCTGGACAGTCTCTTTAGAGTAGTATTCTCTGACTCTAATTGAGAGGAATCATCTTGCCAGTCTTTGCCAAAGAGGTTCTCCCCTGTGCAGGGTATGAACCCACTGTTCAAGATCTGAGACCTGAAACAATGCAATTCTATGGGCCCCAATGCATATGACTGTGGCACTGCTTTTGTACATTCAGAGGCATTGAAGAAGGCCCTATTGACAAATTTGGATACATTTTGGCTAGGCTTGACTAGGACAAGATCGTCTGCCCTCATGTCATCTGGGAGGAAAGAAGCCTTGAGATTCCTGGATATCTCCTTGAGGAACATTCCCATGTAGAGAATATAGGAGTTAATCTTGGCTGACAACATGGATGCCTGGAAGCATCGCTGCCCAAAGGCATTGCATCCTTGATTCCCCTACCTGGAGGATTTGAAGAGTGGGTCTTTTGAGTTTTTGATTTGGCGCATTGTCAATTCAACCACCATGGAGTGGTGTGGAAGCTGTGGCTTTTGGAAGCCTGGACACTCTGGTACCCAGTACATGGTATTGAGTCGTCAACTGTGACGTGAGACTGTAAGAGTCTCCTACATACAGAGCATAAAGTCATGCAGGATATGGTGCACTGGCAGAGTGGCTGCCTCTTTGGGTGCTGTTGGGTATTGGAGGATCTCCAGTTCCTCTGCCCTTGGCTCCTTTTCCGATGTTACAGTGATGGAGAGACCCTTAGTTAGGTCTCGAATGAATTCCTGGAAGGACATGTCTTCTGGAGGAGACATGCGTTGCTGTGGCAGTGGGGAAGGTCCTGGTGCCCCTGGGAATCGAGTAACACACTGCATCCAAAACATTGGAATCAGAGGGCTTGATGTATCAATGGGCACAGTGCTCGGCCAAAGCTAGATGCTGTTACCAGTGCTCCAAGGTATCGGTGATAGAGTCAAGAGAGGGCATAGGTGGCAGCAATGTCTGTCTTTGGCATCTGCATGGGCATACCTACCACCGGTGTCTGGTACCAGTTTTATGGGTACTGAGTCTGCCAGGAGAGTTGCCAAGCTCTGCTCGAAGGCCAGTATGTGCTGGTCCATTGATGTTGCCAATACTTGGGTATTGGTGGCACACACTTGTGCCATCATCCCAGAGCATGGCACCAGTAGCTCTCCAGAGGTTGAGGTCTTGGGAGTATACTGGGACACCTCAATGGCTTTGGAGAACAGAACCTCCTGGCAGGGCTTTTTGGCAGACCAATCCTCCTCCAGGGCAATGCCCGAGGGATCTCTATGCTTGAAGGCGATCTACCTCTGGAGGTTTCTCCTTCTTCGATGAAGTCTTGTGCTTGGACTTTGCCGATCTGGGATCCATGGGAGGAGGAGGAGTCGGCAGCAGCCCTCGATGTGGAAGCCAAGGATACTGCATCCAAGTGGAAGAGTGTCCCAAGTTTAGAGGCCCTGTTCGGTTGGCCTCTCCGTGTCATCTTTTGACAAAGGTAACAATCTTTTGGCTGGTGGTCTGGGCTGAGGCATTTTAAGCACCAGTCATGGGTGTCAGTTGCTGAGATAGTGCTGGCATATTTTTTGAAATCACTAGTCTGTTTCTCCATACTGTCAATGTAGGGTATGGTAGGCTTAAGGCCTAAGATGATGTTGAGGTGCCTGAAAATTTTCCAAAAAAAAGTTAAGTTAGAAGAAAGAAAGGAAGGAAAGTCTTAGACGGTGCTGGCGTTGATGGGAAGGATTTGCTTCCTGCTAGCTCTACGGAAAATGAAGAATGGAGGAGAATTGGGCAGGCAGTCATGCAGGCACAGTGGAGTGCTCCCAAAAGCTTTCCAATTGGATGCTGGGGAGCATTCCCCTGTGGGCTCTGTCGGTACCATCATCACCCTTATCTCCAGGAACAAGCAGGAATGTAGTCTTCACATATGGGTATCTCCTTCACCCCCTGGGATCTAAAGTGGCCGAGTATACTGCAGCCAGATGCAGAGTAGGCAGGAGCTGTAGGCCTCTAGAATTCAGCAGCAAAAGAAAACCACCATCTGCTGGAGATAGAGAAAACACTGAGGCCTCCCTCTAGCTGTGCTAGGTTTTATGTCAGTGGTGATGTCACAGTATGGTTTATAGGACTATCGCATCCTCTGTGGATCCGAAGAAACTTGTGTTTTGGCTACTGGTTTTAAGCTGTCAGGCCAGATCTTCCTTCTAGACCAGTGGGTTACTGTATCTCCCTTGGCCAGCAGATGATGGGAGACAGAAAAGAAAGCAAGTTTGTTTTGAATACTGTTGCCTGCTGCAGTATGGCGGTACACTATATTCCCGTGATGCTGTGCCAACTGTTTCCAGTACAGATTTATCAAACTCAAATCCAGTTTTGTTTAATAATTTGCCTTTTGCAAAGAAAATGCCACTCAAGACAGTTACTGAGCAGCATGCTGAGAGTTGTGTAGCAGCTTAGACTGACTATAGCAGTACCCGCAGTGTGACTTGTATTTTTCTTTTCATCCGAGTGAAGTCTACAATTCGCCCATTGCATCCGCAGGCCTTGCACCCAACCCAGACCCTTATCCCTGCACCACAGATATCTGTCCAGATGCAACCTGCCAAGGTAAGGGAACCACACTTAAGATGGTCTTCTATTCCTCCCCTTGCTGGTAAAATGTTGTTCACTGATGATGGGGATTTCTCTTCTTTTCTGCAGTCAGCACTGGCATACACTCACCCCACACGACCTGCCTCACCTGGCAGCTTCTCCCATGGGACCCCACCCCAGCAGGCACACACAGTGAGTGGTGATCAGGCTTGTTCGATAGCTTTTATTTGGCCACCTACGTTTGTTCTGCTCTACTTATTTAATTTGAACATTTTGTGCATAGTGCTTGCTTATTCATGTAGCTCATCTTCTTTCTGCTATGACAATTGTACTTTGTTTCCCTCTCTCTCTTCTCTAGTCTGGGTTCCAAGCGGCAGCACAACAGGCTCCACGCAATCCCTTCATTCAACATGGACAGGGGCAGCGATTCTACCCTAAGTAGTAGATACTCTAGAAGAATGCTGTGGCATGCACTTGGGTCTTGAAATTGCTGTCCCTGGTGTGGGATGTGTTTTTATTGCTCCTTCAAAATCAGCTTTGACCATCTGTTCCATTTTAAAAGGGGGTTTTTTCCTTTCTGTTTCAAGTGTGACTTTATTAACAATGTCGAGGCTGCAAGAAACATCTGCTATGGCTGCCACCTTTATGGGACTGTAGGAAAAATGTGGATGGTACCTGATTTGATGTAATTCTGCCAAGCAAAAGAAAAGAGGATCCTGGTTCATATTACTGTGACTAATTAAACAATGAAATGAGCAATACTAGGAAAAACAGCCCTTTCCTAGGTGCAGGTCTGTTTTTATCCATAATGAAATAGTCTGCATGTACTTCACTGATTCACATAGTGATGCTTCCCCTTTCTGTGGCTACAGAAAAAAAAGTTAGTTTTTCTATAAGTCCAAGGCCTCTTAAATCTGGGAAACAACCACGATGGTTCCTTGTCCATATACTAATGCTTGGGGTGTTTCTCATTCTCAGCTACAGCATGAGAGTGACTGAGAAAAAAAGGTCACCCTGCTAGGGGGGATTCTAATAGATTCTTGAAAGGTGGGCAAGAGGATGGCTCCCTCTCTCTTCCCCCCCCCCCCCCCCCTTGAAAATTATATGTCTAGTCCCTGCTTTGACTATCTGCTTCTTTTCATTAAAAGCAAATGTGGCCTTGTGGTCTGTCTTTAATTGTTCAAGGTACAGAGTGGATGGGATGTGCTATGCTGTGGGGAGGGCAAACTTGATCATAGGTGTAACTTGCTTTTGTAGCTTTACTGTGGCAGAGTTGTATAAATATCTGCCTGATGAGGTAGGGGACAGCATAAATTACTCACCTGTAACAGGTGTTATCCTGGGATAGCAGGAATCAGTCCTCACTTATGAGGTGACGTTGGTACCGATGGAGCCCACATGGAGCAATGCCCCAGCTTTCAAAGAAAGCCTTTGGGATTGCTGCCATGCATGTGTGGTCCTCTTCCTGCCCAAGAGTGCCATCTTGCTCAGTCAGGTCCCTTAGCTCGAGCCCTACCAAGCAGATAAGGGAAGGATAAAAATCCAGCAACTCATCAGGGGAGGGTAGTGAGGACTGATTCCTGCTGTCCCTGGAGAACACCTGTTACAGGTGAATAACTATGCTTTCTCCAGGAACAAGCAGGAAGTCAGCCCTCACTTATGGGACTCCCCAGCTACAGGCTACCGAACCTGTAACCAAAAGTGCCTCCATGAGGTCGTAAGCAGAAGCCAATGCCTGAAGGAGCCCAAGCCCTTGGTAGCGGTCAAGAAGGGTCAGATGGCAGCAGTTGCTTATACCCTGAACAGATTACAGAGTGCAGCCTGGCCGAAGGTGCTGTCCCTCTCCAGGCAGTAGTATGAAGCAAAGGTATTTGCTAAAGCCCTGGTCCCAGCGTGGCAGATGTCTGTCAGCTGCACTGAGCACAGCGAAGCCACCGAGGCTGCCTTGGCTTGGATGCTGTGAGCAGCAGAGACCCTCCGATCCAGCGGGGTGCCTGCCTTTGCATGAGTGAAGGCGATACATGCTCTCCATCAGGGTGGCAGATTGCATTTCGTGACTGCCTGCCCCAAGCGATTGAGAGCGAAGGACACGAAGAGCCGGCCAGACTAGTGATGAGGCTGGGTGTGCTGCAGATAGAATGCAAGAGCCCTCTTGCAGTCGTGTGTATGCAAAACCGCCAATGCCTGGTCGGTAGACTATCTCCTGATTGATATGGAAATCCGATGCAACCTTCAGCAGGAACTTGGGGTGGGTACGGAGGACCACCCTGTTCCTATAGAACCTGGTGTAAGGGGCATCGGCCATGATGGCCTGGAGCTCACTGACTCAATGGGCTGAGGTTAAAGCCACCAGGAAGATTACCTTCTAGGATAGGTGCCGAAGCGAGCAGGTCGCCATCGGCTCGAAAGATGGATGCGTAAGCTGTATGAGCACTGCATTCAGGTCCCACTCTGCCAGGGGATGCCAGATGGGAAGTTTAGAAAGCAAGAGACCCTGTATAAAGCGGGAGACCAGGAGCTGCTCAGAGGGGTTTACCCTCGATGGGGAGGTGATTCGCTGAGATGGCACTTGGGTGCACCCTGACAGAGTTCGACTTCAGCCCTTCCTTCAAGAGTGAAGGAGGTACTGGAGGACCCATCAGGTAGGACAAGAAAACGGGTCGATCTGGAACCCGGAGCACCAGATCAAGACGCACCGCCACTTGAAGGCATATGCTCATTTCGTTGAGTCTTTCCTCGACACAAGGAGGTCCCTCCCTGGGATACCTGTTCAGCTGCCAGGCTGTGAGGAGCAACGAGGCCAGGTTCAGGTGGAGCACCCAGCCGTCGTCCTGCATTAGCAGGTGCAGGGTACAGCCCAGGGGAACTGGGGGCTTGGATGACAGCTGCAGAAGGAGTGGGAACCACGGCTGTCGAGTCCACAAAGGAGCGATGAGGATCACTGACGCCTGATCCCGCTGTACCTTGTGGAGGGTCTTCACGATGAGGAGTGGGAGGGAACACGTAAAGAAGACCGGAGGTCCAACTCAAGAGGAACACATCCGGGCCTCCCTGCTCGGGTGCAGAATTGAGCCGCAGAAGCAGGGAAGCTGCGTGTTCAGCGGGCTGGCGAACAGGTCTATGGTTGGTGTCCCCCACTGCTGGAACAAGAGGCCGGCCACCTCCGGGTCCAGCCACCACTCGTAAGGGCGGATGATCCTGCTGAGCCTGTCCACTAGGACATTGTTGTGGCCTGGGAGGTAGATTGCCATTCATCGGGAATGACCCTATGAGCAAAGGAGCAGAGAAGGTGGGAGCCTGTGCTCCCCTCCTTGTTGATGGTCTGCACAAGTACCGACTTCCCCTTCAGATGTTCTTCGAAGGCCTTCAGGGCCCATCGGAACACCCGAAGCTTGAGAAAGTTCATTTGCTGCTGGGACACTTCGGGTGACCATTGCCACTGAGTGCACAGCGTACTGCAGTGGGCTCCCCACCCCAGAAGGGAAGCATCCGTTGTCAGGACAAGCTGGTGCTGTGAGGTTTGGAAGGGCAGCCCCCGGAGGAGGTTGCAGAGGTCCTGCCACCAGTCCAGAGACCTGTGAAGGCTGTGGGAAACCTGAATGGGGTCGCTGAGGTGACCTGCGGCCGGGCTCCACTGGGTTGTCTGCATGTACATGTGGGCGTGGGGAGTGACGTGGACAGTAGAGGCCATGTGCCCCAAGAGGTGCAGCATAGTACACGCTGTGACTTGAATGCTGCTCTGGACTTGAGCTGCCAGGGCTCGAAGGTGTGCCACCTGGTCTGCCAGCAGGAAGGCAGATGCTCGCTGGATATCAAGGCCTGCACCGGTTAGAGGTGGGACTTGGGGTAGTTGACCAGGAACCCCAGGCATTCGAAGAGGAGAATCGTGCGAGAGGCCACCAATCGAGCTTCTCCTGCTAAGGACCCCATGAGGAGCCAGTCGTCGAGATAAGGGAAGACTGGGATGCCCTGCTGCCTGAGGGAGGCAACGGCCACAGATAGGCACTTTGTGAAGACCTGTGGGGCAGATGCGAGTCTGAAGAGGAGTACCCTGATGCACAGATATTGTCTGTGCTGGGGGTGAATCAAGACATGTGCATAAGCGTCCTTGAGATCCAAGGAGCATAGCCAATCGCCCTGCCAGAGGAAGGGTAGCAGGACGCAAGCAATAGCATTTTGAACTTCTCCCACACCAAAAACTTGTTTAACTTTCTGAGGTCGAGGATCGGCCTTTGGCCTCCCGTCTTTTTCGGTATGAGGAAGTGCCGGGAATAGAAGCCCTGACTTTGGAGGTGCACTGGTACCCTGTCAACCACCCACTGAGCGAGGAGGTTGTCCAGCTCCCACTGCAGATATGTCTGGTGCACGGGGAGTAGAGAAGGCTCTGCTGGGGAAAAGGGAGGGGGGGGAAACGCCTGTTCAGATGAAGGCAGTACCCGTCTCTGATCACTAGGACCCAAATGATGGACGCCCACCGAGGGGCGAAGAGGGACAGGTGTCTGCCTACTGGCTGCGAAGCTGTTGGGGGGGGGGTAAAAGGCTACGCTCCTAGCATCAAATACACCGAGTGGGTTGCAATGGTGCCAGGGTTTGTGCCTTGGGTCCTTTTGGCTTACAGTGGGCATAGGGTGCTTTCCCCTGCACTGCTGTGGCCGGCCTGGGAGTGGGTGGGTGGGTAACCCCAGTAGGGTAGGCTTTTCCTTGGGAAGAACAGCCCGAAGGAGGGAGGAGTTCTTGCACGAGAGATGGGTTCAGTTACGAACTCCATCTTTATCTTGGCAGCCTTGTCCTCCATTGGCTTACCGAAAAGTTGCTCGCCCAGTCAGGGGACGTCTAGGAGCTTTTCCTGGACCCACTGCTCCAAGTCTGAGGATTGGAGCCATGCCTGGGGCCAAACCCCCGGGGCTGGCAGCCGCCACACAAGCTGAGGATTCAAATCCATTGGATGCAGTACTGGAGATGTACTTCAAGCACTCTGTGACTGACCTCAGGAGGGGTTCGCTTGCAAGGCCAATGGAGAAACCCACAAACTCCTTGGCGAGGTCACATAAGAACATGCCCATGTACAATTAGTAAGCTTGAATACGGCATGTGAGCATGGACCTTGGGTAGGCCTTGTATCCCAGGGCATTGAGGGTTCTCGGCTCCCTGCCCAGCAGAACTGAAGAATGAGACTTTGGGTTCTTTTGCTTCCGCATTGCTGATTCCACCACCATGGAAGTGTGGGGAAGCTGGGTTTCCTAAACCCGCGACTGCGTTGGACCCTGTACATTGCGTCGAGGTACTTCTTCACAATGGGAACCGAGGCAGGCATTTCCTACATGCAGAGAAGAAGCCTGGACAGAATGGGAGGAACTGGGATAGTGAGAGACTCCCGAGGTGGGGATTTGTACTTCAAGATATCGAGCTCTTCAGCTCAAGGCTCCTCCTCGGCCTGGGTAGCCAGGGTGAGGGCCCACGCCTTGTCCCACATGAACACCAGAAGGATGGGTCCTTGGGTGGAAAACGCCTCTGAAAAGCAAGCAGGGACGGGTCTGAAGGGAGGTCGCTGTGGGCATAGGTCTCCAGGGAAGTATCCCCATCTGACTCCCAACCCATCTTGAGGCTGAGGCCCTGGAGGATCTCGCCCCCGAGGACCCTCATGAGGCCCGCAGCTCTCGGGAGGGGTTTCCAGGGTGGGTTTTGACATCCCCTCTCGAGGGAGTTTGTCTCTAGGTGCGAATCAGCTGAACTGGGTGTGAGCGCCTGTTGAGCAGCCAAGAATGCAGAAACACTGCGCTCTAGTGCCAGCATATGGGATTCCCACGTGAGCAGGGGCCCTGCGATGCCGTCACCGGGTCAGGTTTCAAGGAGGAGAGGGGGTCCTTGTCGGGACGGCCCTCAGAAGACCGGGTGCCATCGCCGGAGGCCTCTGTATCTGTACGAGGTACCTTTTGAGGCTGCTCCTTGTCTGATTCTCAGGAACGCTGCGAGGGGCTTAGCGACCGTGTGTGCTTGTCCAGAGCACCCGACAGCAACTTTGAGGTCATCTTCTTACTACACTGCTCCCCTTCAGGGGACCCCTGGTCAGGGTGCCGCCTTGAGCGTGGCGCCAAGGTAGGGGATCCTACCTGCGGAGAGATGACCAGGGGTGCCACTGGGGATTCCGGGGCGGCCTTATGGAAAATGACATCGGACTTCTGCTTACAACTCAGCGGGGCCTTGGCGGACATTTTCTTACAAAGTGAGCAGAGCTCTGGATCATGGTCAGCCCTGAGACACCAGTCATGGGTATCCATAAGCGACATGTTCTTGGAGCAACTGTCGCATTTTTTTTTAAACCGGTGGCCAGCGGGGAAAAAGGGCCCTTTGTGAGGTCAAAGATCCACACAGCCAGCAGTTGGAAGAAAAAAGGGCATGAGGCCTGGAAAAGAAGGGGGGGGGGGGGGGAATGCTACAAAAACATCCCCTTGCTCGAAGAAAAAAAAAAAAGCAGAGGATTGGTGCAACCGGAACAATAGCAGGCCAGAGGCTGAAAAAAGAAACACTTTCTCAGAGAGACGAGGACATGCATCTGCGGAAAAAGGGAGACTGAGCAAGATGGCACCGTTGGGCGGGAAGAGAACCAATCATGTGTGGCAGCAATCCCCAAAGGCTTTCTTTGAAAGCTGGGGAATTGCTCCGTGTGGGCTCCGTCGGTGCTGACATCACCCCATAAGTGAGGACTGACTTCCTGGAGAAAGCACCAGTGCAGCCTTGCTCTACGTATCACTGCGGATCTTGTAAGTATGTCATCCCAGCTCCAGCTCCCCCCCCTTTTTTTGTTATGTTTATTTGTTTGATAAACCGCCCTTCTGTAACAATCAAGGCAGAGCCCAAGGCCAACAAAATTGAAAAGAAAGTTTACAATTCTTTGATAGGATAGTAAAAGAGAAGAGAGAGACAGGACAAGACATAGGAAAATATAATTTTGGGAGGGAGATTACATAAAAAGGAGAGGGAAGGTCGAAGGCCAGGGAAAAGAGATGAGTCTTCAGATTTTGTTTAAAGGTGGGATGGTGGGGTTAGCCACTGTTGTACTGCCTTTGGGTCTTAAAGTTCAGAGATATGCCTTCCTTTTGTGTATATTCTACAGGTGCTCTTAAAATGGCCTGGTGGAAGGAAGTACCCTGAGGCAGCTCTTACGATAACCAATTTGCCAGAGCTGTTAGTGGTTGTTGGTGCTGCTGCTGCTGCTGCTATTTCCAAGGATGGGCTAGGTGGGGGGGATGTTTTGTGCATGACCCAGCCACCTAGGCAAAATGGATTCTGTAGTAGTATTACCTACTTTTCAGTTTCTAGGCTGTGAGGGACAGACTGCTGAAGTTGGGATGCAGCAGTTGGAACATGGTTCTGTGTCATAAGCATGGGATGATTATTTATTTATTTATTTATTTTTTAAGAACAAGGAGGCTCCACCAAAGTGAGCAAATGAGGATATCTGACTTGCCTCAGCCACCGAGGGGCTTTGTTCCTCTTTATTTTGAGCAGGACTGAAGTGATCAGAGGGAATGCATAAAGGAGACCTTGACTTCACAAGATGACAAATGCATCAGGCTCCCAATCTGCACTTGCTAACCCAGATAAAGCAGAAAAGAACATTTTACATTTTCTGCAGAAGCGAAAAGATCCATTTCTGGGGTGCCCCACCGATTACAAAGTCCTTCTACTGTAAGAATCTTCAATCTATTGACCACTTGTGTGAGGGTCCAGGCATCCGCTTAGGGAGTCTGCCAATTGATTCTAAGCTCCTGGTAGATCTCACCTGAAGTATGGATCATGAGTGGGTGAAATGCCATACTTGTGGCTTTGACATCACCAAAACAAAGGGGGGGGGGGAGAAGAGATCAGATTCTTTCTGGTTATGTAAAAATGATGGCCTGGATGCCAGTCTGGACAAGCAGAACTTTCCCCCGGTCTGGTTTGGTTTGGAATGTCTGAACAGCATAATAAACCATTCCAAATGCCAGAAGTGTTGAAACATGCCTTGAGCGGAGAAGTGGAGGAGATAAGCGCCCCCCCCCCCCTCCTCTAATTGTACATGGAGGAATCAGTGACCAGAATTAATTGATGAAGTGGTGCTTGAAATGGGAAGCCCTTGATAAAGTTGCCTTTGTTGAGCCATCATTGCAGGGTGTGGTGCAGGAGCCATACCTTGTGGTCCAAATAACAGGATTCTTGGGAGCAGAGGGTAGGGCTAAATGGCCAATTTTCCCAATGGAGAAAAGTGAATAGTGGTGTACCCCAGGGATCTGTGCTGGGTCTGCTGCTTTCTGACATATTCATAAATGACCTGGAAAGTGGAATAACGAGTGAGGATATCAAATTTGCAGATGACACAAAACTATTTAAAGTTGTTAAAACCCAAGAGGATTGTGGAAAATTGCAAGAGGATCTTGATAAATTGGAAGACTGAACATCAAAATGGCAGATGAAATGTAATGTGGACAAGTGCAAGGTTATGCACCTAGGGAAGAACAACCCAAACTATGGTTACACGATGCAAGGTTCCACATTAGGAACCACCACCCAGGAAAAAGATTTAGGCGTCATTGTGGATACCATGTTAAAACCCTCGGCCCAGTGTGCAGCGGCAGCCAAGAGAGCAAATAGAGTAGTTACTCACCTGTAACAGGTGTTCTCCAGGAGCAGCAGGAATCAGTCCTCACATATGGGTGACGTCGGCACCGACGGAGCCCTCGCGGAGCAATTTCCCCAGCTTTCAAAGAAAGCCTTTGGGAATTGCAGCGTGCATGCACGGTCCCCTTCCCGTCCAAGGGTGCCATCTTGCTCAGTCTGATGACATAGCTAAAAGATAGCAACAACAAAAAAAATTAGCAAAAACGAAATGATAGGACTGCAACTCCAAGGGGAGGAGGGAGGGTTGTGAGGACTGATTCCTGCTGCTCCTGGAGAATACCTGTTACAGGTGAGTAACTACTCTTTCTCCAGGACCAAGCAGGAAGTCAGTCCTCACATATGGGACTCCCTAGCTTAAGGCTACCGGAGACCTCAAGTGGAAAAATTAGCTCCCTCTAGCTCAGTAGCACAGAAGGAAGGAATCTTCTCTGAAAACGCCCCCGACCGGTAGCCCAACACCAGGGCCGGAGGGTAGGAGTTGCCTAAACCTCAAAGAGATTATGGAGGACTGCCTGCCCAAAAGCACTGTCCCTGCGGGGCTCCCTCTCTAGGCAGTAATGGGCCGCAAAAGTCTGGCTTGAAGACCAAGTAGCGGCCCGGCAGATGTCTGCCAACGGAACAGAGCGGAGATGAGCCACTGACGCAGCCTTTGCCCTAACACGATGAGCCGTGACTCGACTCTCTAACGAGAGGCCGGCCACCCCATAAGCCCAAGCGATACAGTCAGCAACTCCTCGAGGCCAAGACAACCTCTTCCACCTCCCGAGGCAGCTGGAGGGGAGCAAGGACTACCCTTTCAGCAGCCAGGCCATCAGATGAAGGGACCGGAAGTTGGGGTGTAGGAGAGACCCTTAATCCTGTGTCAGGAGATCGGGTTGAAACCCCAGAGGAAGAGGAGTGTCCACCGTCAGCTGCATTAGAAGCGGGAACCAAGGTTGTCTCGGCCACCGAGGAGCCACTAGGATCAGCGAGGCTTTGTCTCTGAGAACTTCGAAGAGTGTTCGAGACACCAGCGGCATGGGAGGAAAGGCATACAAGAGGCCCGTGGACCATGGAATCAGAAAAGCATCCACCGCTACTCTGAGAGGATGCGGTTGTTGAGAGCAGAATCTGGGAAGTTGCCGGTTCAGAGAACTGGCAAACAGATCCATGGTGGGGAGTCCCCACTTGAGAAAGATCCGCTGAACCACCAATGGATCCAATCTCCATTCGTGTGGTTGGAGGATCCTGCTTAGCTTGTCTGCCAGGTAATTTTCCTGACCTGGGAGATAGACCGCTTTGAGGAGGATGCCGTGGTGGACGGCCCAAGAGCACAGTCTAAGTGCCTCCTGACAGAGAAGGAAGGAACCTGTGCCTCCTTGTTTGTTCACGTAGAACATTGCAACTTGATTGGACCAGCACAGACTGGTGAGAAGTGAGGTGGGAGAAGGCTCTCAGAGCTAGGCGGATGGCTCTGAGCTCCAGGAAGTTTATCTGCTGCGCAGACTCCCAAGGAGTCCAGAGGCCTTGAGTACATGTCCCTTGGCAATGTGCTCCCCAACCCAGGAGAGAGGTATCGGTTGTTAGTACCTGAGAAGGCGGAGGGGATTGAAAATCCACTCCCAGCAGCAGGTTTGGCAGATGAAGCCACCACCGCAGAGAAGAGACCAGCAGGTCGGAGACCTGTACTGAGTCCGTCAGGCTCCCCGTGGCCTGATGCCATTGAGTGCGTAGGCACCACTGAGCAGGTCTCATGTTCAGGCGGACATTGGGGGTCACATGGACCGTGGAAGCCATATGGCCGAGCAGTCTCAGAAATTGCCTGGCAGAGACCAGGGAATTGCTGTGAAAGTGGCTGGCGAGATCCATGAGCCTGTGTGCTCTGTCTAGAGGCAGGAAGGCCCGCGCCTGAAGTGTGCTTAACCTTGCGCCGATGAATTCGAGATCTTGAGAGGGGAGCAAAGTGGACTTTGCGAAGTTTATGACAAAGCCCAAGTGCTGGAGCAGAGACACAGTGCGATGAGTGGCCTCTTGGGAAGACTGGGCCCTGATTAGCCAGTCGTCCAGGTATGGAAACACAAAAAGGCCTTGAAGTCTTAGATAGGCCGCCACCACTGCTAGGCATTTGGTGAACACCCTGGGGGCGGAGGATAGGCCAAAGGGCAGTACTCTGTACTGGTAATGATTTCCTCCCACAACAAACCTGAGATATTGTCTGTGGTCTGGATGAATAAGGATGTGAGTATAGGCATCCTTCAGATCTAAGGAGCATAGCCAGTCTCCCTGCTGGAGGTAGGGCAGCAGGATTCCAAGGGTAAGCATCTTGAACTTTTCCCTTGCCAGGAACTTGTTAAGGTTTCGCAAGTCCAGGATGGGTCTGAGGCCTCCTGTTCTTTTTGGTATCAGAAAGTACCTGGAATAAAAGCCATGACCTCTCAGGTGGTGGGGCACCGGTTCCACAGCCTGTTCCTGAAGAAGACTTGCTAACTCCTGAAGGATTAAGTCCCTGTGCAGAGGGAGTCTTGGAGGCTCCCCTGGAAAGTAGGAGGGAGGTACCTGGTGAAAGTGTAGAAGATAGCCTTTCTGGACTATATGAAGCACCCAGGTATCTGATGTGATGGCTGACCACCTGTGGGCAAAGTGGACCAGCCGGACTCCTGTGCTGAGAGAAACCAGCTGAGGGGAAGAGGCTATGCTGATGGAGTCAAAAAACCCCACCCTGCGGAGCAGGGGCCGGTGTTGTGGGCTTGGGGGCCTGCTGCCTACGGGACCCATTACCCTGTCCCTTGGCCTGCCTTTTGGGGAGCTGCTGAGGCCTGATACTGAGGGTAGTGTTTATAGGCAGCCGCCTTCCTCGGGTAAAAGGGCTTTTTCCCCGAGCCTTTCTTCTGAGAAGGGGCAGAGGTTTTTCTGGACAACCTAGTTCTGGTCAGAGTCTCGGTCTCGATCTGTGCAGCCTTTTCATCCATGGGTTTGCCAAAGAGGTTTTCACCTCTGCAGGGGACATCGACCAACTTGTCCTGTACCCATGGCTCGAGGTCGGATGACTGAAGCCAAGCCTGTCGGCAGGCACCGATGCCGGCCCCGGCTACTCGAGCCGATGCTTTGAAGCCATCGTAGGCTGCTCGAGAGATAAACTTCGAGCACTCTCGAATACCAGTGGACAACTTCGAGCACTCTCGAATACCTCTGCAAAGGTTCCTCGGAGAGACCAGCAGAGAACCCGGCAATTTCTTTTGCCAGATCTCGGAGATACATGCCCATATAGAGCTGGTAGGTCTGGACTCAACAAGCAAGCATAGAGCCCTGGAAGCACTTTCTACCGAGGGCATCCAGGTTCCGGGCCTCCCGGCCGGGAGGCACCAAGGAGTGCATCTTCTGACTCTTGAGTCGATGCATGGCCGATTCCACCGCCATGGAATGGTGTGGTAGTTGTGCCTTTTGGAACCCGGGGCTCTTGCGGACTCGATAAATGGAATCAACCCGCTTGCTTAACACCGGCGCCGACGCCGGGCTCTCCCACATGTGGAAGAGAAGTCGTTCCAGCATCGGAGGAACCGGTACAGTAAAGGCCTCCTTCGGGGGAGAGTTATACTGGAGGGCATCGAGCTCTTCAGCTCGAGGCTCCTCCGCGGGGAATGCCAAGGCCTTGGCCATATCCCGCACGAAGTCCGAAAACCGGGTGTCCTCCGGGGGGGACCGTCTCCGAGGTTCGGACTCGGGTGAGTCCGATGGGACACACCGAGTCCGAAAAGTACCAGGTGACTCTTCGTCCTCCGTTTCCCAGTCTGACTCCTCGGAGGAGAAATCGAGCGGCTCCGGTCGGGTGGGCACCGATGCCCTCCGCCCCGACGACCTCAGTCCCGAACAGGAGGCCGAGGGAGACCGCGACTGAGAATCGACTCGAGCTCGTATGGACTCGAGGATCGGCTCGGTCTCTGGGGTCGACTTGCAGTGGCATAGGCCAGCGATCAATGCCCGCTGCTGGTCCATGAAGGCAGCCAAACTGCTCTCCAAGGCCGTCAACCGGAGTCCAAGTTCAGGAGACCCAGCAGCCCCCGACTCGGGCCCCGACGGCGGCTCCTTCGGAGGCGAGTCCACGAGGACTACAGTACTCACGTGTCCAGGCGACTCCATTTCGAGACAAGGATGTTTCGAAGGCCTCTCCGACTCCGAGGACCCGGGACGGCTATCGGGGCTATGCGACCTGGCCCTCAAGTAACCAGGAGCGTCCACTGATGCCGCCCTCACGGGTTTTTTCTTCCAATGATGTTCCCGGGTAGGAGACCCCCGCTCAGAGGAACTCCGACGATGCTCAGGACCGGAGTCCCGGGACGTCGAAGCCTCTGACGAGGTCCGGGCCCGGCCGGACGCGGAGTCAGAGAAGATTCGTTCCCTTTGATGCTGCTGACTCCTCAACGCCTTTGAGGACATCTTGCTACACGGACCACAGATCATCGGGTCATGATCGGGTCCGAGGCAGTGGAGGCAGCAGTCATGTGTGTCGGTAAGAGACATAAGTTTCTTACACCGATCACACTTTTTAAACCCGCTGGCAGCCATCGAGGGAAAAAGGGCCCCTGCGAGGTCAAAAGACAGGGCTGCCAGTGAAAAAGAAAAAATGGCACAAATGCTTGTCACGAAGGACAAAAAACCGAAAAATAAAGAGCGGGTCCGGGCGGGAAAAGGATCCGGCGTCGAACCGAGAAAGAATAAGAAATATGAAATAAAATCAACTTTTTCTGCGGCGATCACAAACAGCGTCTGTAGGGCTCCGCGGAAAAAAGAATACTGAGCAAGATGGCACCCTTGGGCGGGAAGGGGTCCATGCATGCGCGCTGCAATTCCCAAAGGCTTTCTTTGAAAGCTGGGGAAATTGCTCCGCGAGGGCTCCATCGGCGCCGTCACCCATATGTGAGGACTGACTTCCTGCTTGGTCCTGGAGAAAGAATGCTAGGTATGATAAGGAAAGGAATGGAAAATAAAACAAAAGATATTATAATGCCTCTATATCATTCCATGGTGAGACCACACCTTGAATATTGTGTGCAATTCTGGTCGCCGTATCTTAAAAAGGATATAGCGATTTTAGAAAAGGTTCAGAGAAGAGCCACCAAAATGGTAAAGGGGATGGAAGGATACTCCTATGAAGAAAGGCTAAAAAGGTTAGGGCTCTTTAACCTGGAAATGGGATGAGGGTGAAGGGAGATAGATTCAGGAGTGATATGCGGAAATATTTCTTTACGGAAAGAGTAGTGGATCCGTGGAATGGTCTCCCAGTGGAGGTGGTAGAGATGAGGACAGTAACTGAATTCAAAAAAGCATGGGACCAACACAGAGGATCTCTAAAGGTAAAAAGTGGACTGTTGTAGTTGTTATGGAAGGACAGACTAGATAGGCCATGTGGTCTTTTTCTGTCATCATGTTTCTATGTAAGAGACGGCTGAGGGGAGATATGATAGAAGTCTATAAATTAATGAACGGAGTGGAACGGGTAAACGTAGATTGATTGTTTACCTTATCAGAATATAGAAAGGCTAGGGGACATGCAATGAAGCTACAGGGTAAACTATTTAAGACTAATAAAATATTTTTTCACTCAACGTGTAATCAAAACTCTGGAATTTGTTACCAGAGGATGTAGTAAAGGCTGTTAATGTAGCTGGGTTTAAAAAAGGTTTGGACAAGTTCCTGGAGGAAAGGTCCATAAACCATTATTAAGAAGGGACCCAGGATATCAATGCTTGAACCAATACAAGCATTGTGGAACCTGTGTCCCTTGGGGAAACTGCTAGGTACATATGACCTAGATTGGTCACTGTTGGAAACAGAATACTGGGCTTGATGGACCTTGGTCTGACCCAGTATGGCATATCTTATGTTGTACTGCAGTTTGAGGTGTCATTGCAATGACTGCATATGAAGTCTGGCGAGTGGACCTACACTAACTGAAACTGCCATATGTCATAGCTCGAGGACACTGTGCAGAAACCAATTGAGTTTAAATAAAGGTTTGGACAAGTTACTGGAGAAGAGTCCATTAAAAAGCATCAGGGAAATCCACGGCTTACTCCGGGATAAACAGCATGGAATCTGTATACCCTTTTGGAAACCTGACAGGTACTTGTGACCTGGATTGGCTACTGTTGAAAACAGGATATTGGGCTTCTTGAACCCTTGGTCTGACCCAGTATGGCATTATGTTCTTGGCTTAGCTTGGAATTGAGCTGCGCTATGACATGGGCTTTGTCATCTGAGAGATCAGCCTTGGATGATAGGCTATATGTATTCTCCAATACATTTTATTATTTGTTTAGGAAATTAGTTTGGACTTCTTGGTTTTGATGACAAAATGGAGTTCTTTCAGCATTCAGATGATTTCTGTGACTGCTTGGAGGCAGCCAAGATGAACCAGTCACTCAGGTATGGATAGATGCAGAGTACTACAGCGCATATGAGCAATGACCACAGAGGTGTTTTGTCCATAACACATACTGCAGATGAAGACTGTAGCCATTATGCAATTCCCAATTCAATTAGCTGCAGCCAGGGATGGTTTGTGACAGTAGAAGCCAAAAGGTAGGTACTAGAGATGATCAGATAGCCTGAACTTCCTCTTCTGTATGCCTTTTTTAATTTAAATAAATTATAATTTGAGGAGAGCATAGTGGACCAGAGGAGGGCTATCATCAAGACCTGCAGCCAAAATAGACTGAAGCTCATGCTGGAACTTTATTGCCTTTTGGGGGAACAGCAGGTAATCTAATGCTACCACAGAGAAGCCTAAAAAGACTTCACAGGCTGGAGAGTGGCTCTGGGCACACAGGTTCCATTGGATAACCAGCATCAAGTGTATCTGCTTTTCTCAGAGAAACAGATTAAAAATTGAAAAGGCCATTTATTATGCTGCTGATGCAGGAGAAGGGAGACCTCATCCCTCTGAAATCAACTGTCAAGCTGGTACAAGATAACATTGCTCAGTTTATCATGAATCCCATCCTAAGAAAGTGGTATCTCAGTCCTCAAGGGCTACCCATGGACCAGTTTTCAAGATAGTGCTACTGAATACATAAGAGATTTGCATACATGCATATTAATTAAGGATATCCTGAAAATGACCCATTGCTGACCCTTGAGCAATGAAGCGAACAACAGTTAAGAAAGATTATTTTGGTCTAATACTTTCTTATTAAGAACACCCTCGATGCTCTATTTCCAAACCTGGATGACTTTTTCCTCCTGAGATGACTCCACTTGCTAAACATTTTGTGAAAACTCAGGGTGCTTTTATCCAAAAAAGGAAGACCTTGTACTGGAAATGACCTTCCTTATCGTCACTCCAGTCCAGTCCCTTTACTCCAGGGTTACGCAACCCTTCCAGCAGCTTGGAGGCTGAGCCCAACCTTTTTGGGGTGGAGCGGTAAATATACCACTGGTGCCACCCACCAACTCCAGTATTCTCAGCCTCCAAGCAGCTGGAGGGTTCCGTAAGCCTAGAGCTTACTGGAGTCCTAACTTCTTCTATTTTTTCTAATTTTAATTAATTTTGCTAAGTTGCATGGTTAGACTTCCTTATTTTCATTAGGAAACTTGCCTTAGTTTTTATTTTCCTTTCCCTCTTGTCTGAGTACTCCTTCTCCGTCCCGTCCCCCCCCCCCCGGAGGAGTTGCCTCTATTTCCTACAGCAGCGAGGAGGAACGGTCAGAGTTCCTCTCGCTGTCGGTGCTGCCTACTCCTCTGCTGCCCTTCCTGGAGACCTGCCCGCCCTCGCGCCGAAGCCCCTCCGGCAGCTGAACGCTAGAGGAATCGCCGTGCAGGAGGGAGAGTGTGCTCTTTCCTTCAGCCCCCCTCATTCTTACCACGGCGCAGTAGAGGGCAGCGACGAACTCCGGAGCCGCGAGTGAAGCACTGGGAGTAGATCGAGGCCCCTGGTTGTTCGGGTCTCAGTTCCCAGCCTCTCCTTCACCGTCGGAGTGTGCGGGACAACTCAAAGGGCAGTTTTTCAAGCTCCTCCGCTAAGGGCTCCACGTGGTCGCGGCCTACCACGTGTTGAGCCAACTACTGAGAATCGCGGCCACGGTCCTGGAAGGAAGCCTCTAAACCGCAAGTATTCAGCTTATGGGCTGAAATTTAAAAAAAAATAAAATAAAATTTAATCTACAGTCTCTGGATATTTCTTTAATTAATTAATTGGAAAATTAATGTGAAAGGTTTTACTGTGTCCCCGTTTGCCTCGGGGGTTTCTTTCTTTTGATGCCTGTTACCGGAGAGCATTTGTAGAGCCTGGAATCTTAGGTTTATTTGGGGGGTTTATTTGGTTGATTTATTTGTTGATTTATTTTGTTTGTTTAAAGGTTTTTTGAAAAGTAAATCTGTTTGTTAGGCTCAGGACCATAAGATCATAAGATATGCCATACTGTGTCAGACCAAGGTCCATCAAGCCCAGTATTCTGTTTCCAACAGTGGCCAATCTAGGTCATACGTACCTAGCAGTTTCCCCAAGGGACACAGGTTCCACAATGCTTGTATTGGTTCAAGCATTGATATCCTGGGTCCCTTCTTAATAATGGTTTATGGACCTTTCCTCCAGGAACTTGTCCAAACCTTTTTTAAACCCAGCTACACTAACAGCCTTTACTACATCCTCCGGTAACAAATTCCAGAGTTTGATTACACGTTGAGTGAAAAATATTTTCTTTTATTAGTCTTAAATAGTTTACCCTGTAGCTTCATTGCATGTCCCCTAGTCTTTCTATATTCTGATAAGGTAAACAATCGATCTACGTTTACCCGTTCCACTCCGTTCATTAATTTATAGACTTCTATCATATCTCCCCTCAGCCGTCTCTTTTCCAGGTTAAAGAGCCCCAACCTTTTTAGCCTTTCTTCATAGGAGTAGCCTTCCATCCCCTTTACCATTTTGGTGGCTCTTCTCTGAACCTTTTCTAAAATTGCTATATCCTTTTTAAGATATGGCGACCAGAATTGCACACAATATTCAAGGTGCGGTCTCACCATGGAACGATATAGAGGCATTATAATATCTTTTGTTTTATTTTCCATTCCTTTCCTTATCATACCTAGCATTCTATTTGCTATCTTGGCCGCCGCTGCACACTGGGCCGAGGGTTTTAACATGGTATCCACAAGGACGCCTAAATCTTTTTCTTGGGTGGTGGTTCCTAATGTGGAACCTTGCATCGTGTAACCATAGTTTGGGTTGTTCTTCCCTAGGTGCATAACCTTGCACTTCTCCACATTAAATTTCATCTGCCATTTTGATGCCCAGTCTTCCAATTTATCAAGATCCTCTTGCAATTTTCCACAATCCTCCTGGGTTTTAACAACTTTAAACAACGGTTGTGCATCTATTTAGCTACACCTGAGGAGCATGACGGGCAAACCGAGGTGTCCATCTTGTGGCATCCGGAGGGGTACTGCATCTGAGGCAGGGGGCTGCGCTGCAGTGGCTTCCTCAATAGAACAAGAAATCAGCCTGGCCATGTCCCAGGCCTCGCAGGGGTCCTCGGACCCCTCGGAGGGGGAAGTAGCGTCCCAGTTATCCCTTCCTTCTCGCTCAGAGGCTCCCCTTCCCCCTATACCTCCCCTCCTCCCTTCCCGCAGAAGAAGGAGGAGTCGGGGATTTCTTCTCCCCTGATTTCGTGCTCTTACTGCACCAAGCCTATTGTTTGCGTAAGAGGGGACTTGGTCCGGGAGAAGCAGGTCCTTCGGCCGAAGGCAGAATAGTCAGACCCATGAGGTCTAACGCTCAGGACTCTGGGATACCCTCAAAGTGCCCCAGGCTGCTGAATGAGGAGCCCCTCACTTCTCTTTCCCAGGACATGCCTGAAGAGGAGGTCTCGGAAAAGGAGTTGGAGGAGGAAGAGGAGGAGCTGGAGGAAGGGGAGATCCCTGAGGAGGACCACTCTCGCATAATCAGAGTCTTCCGGCGGGAGGAGTTGCCCGCATTAATAAATGATTCCCTGAAAGCTCTCAATGTGGCCTCAGATACCCCCGTGGAGGATGAAGCATTGGAGGATCCCTTGATCCAGGCCATCAGGAGGTCCCAGAAGGTTTTTCCTGTCCACAGAGTGGTGCGTCAGATGATTCAGGAGGAATGGGACCAACCAGAGTCAACTTTAAGAGGGGTCCGGGCCATGTCTCGCCTCTACCCTCTCCCAGAGGCAGACAAAGAGCTTCTGAAGTCCCCCAGGGTGGATGTGGCGGTTTCGGCAGTAACGAAGAAAACTACCATCCCAGTAGAGGGCAGCGCGGCCTTGAGGGATGCCCAGGACAGAAGATTGGACACGCTCCTTAAGCAAGCCTTCGATGTGAGCGCTCTTGCCTTACAGGCCTCAGTTTCAGGGGCATGGGTGGCGCGAGCCTGCTTGAGGTGGTCTCAGCAACTCCAGGCAGAGGAGGGCCCCTCCGATGGGGTTCTAGCCAACGCGGCGAGGCTGGAATCAGGTACAGCCTTCTTGGCGGATAGCCAGTATGACCTCATCCGGAGCTTAGCAAAGAACATGGCCTCGGTAGTGGCAGCCAGACGCTATTTGTGGCTCCAGAATTGGGCCGCCGATGCCTCCTCCAAAGCTCGTCTGAGTCGCCTTCCCTTTAAAGGGAAACTATTATTCGGAGAGGACCTGGACAAGTTAGTAAAGGACCTGGGTGAGTCCAAGGGTGGCAGGCTTCCGGAGGACAGGCCCAAGCAAACGCATCCATCAGTCCCAGCTCGGAACCATCCGAGAGAACCGCGGAGGTTTCGCTCGACCAGACCTAACCCTTTCCTCGGGGGTCGTTTTAACGCTAGGGGTCAAGGATTCCGAGGGTTTCGGGGCAGAGGTTCCTCGGCCTCCTCCTCCTTTTCTTCGGGCCCCAGAAAACAACAATGAGATACCGGGGGCCCAGGAGGGCGGACTGCCGGTAGGCGGACGCCTGAGGCAGTTTCTTCCCGCCTGGTCCCGGGTCACGTCCGATCAGTGGGTGCTGGAAGTGATTCGAGAGGGTTACGCTCTCGAATTTGCAAAGCAAATACTTCCAGCCTTTGTTCAGTCCCCCTGCGGTTCCCCAACAAAAAGAGAAGCCATAGAATCAACACTTTCCCGCCTCATAGAGCTCGGGGCCGTGGTTCCGGTTCCTCCAGACCAATGCGGTACGGGTCGGTACTCGATTTACTTTGTCGTCCCAAAAAAGGAGGGGTCCTTCCGCCCGATCCTGGATCTAAAGCAGGTCAATCGCTGTCTCAAGGTACCACACTTCCGGATGGAAACCCTGCGAGCTGTGATAGCGGCCGTAAGGGCCGGAGAGTTCCTAACGTCGTTGGATCTGACAGAAGCCTATTTGCATATCCCAGTCAGAAGGTCCCATCAGCAGTTCCTGAAATTCGCGGTGCCTCGAGGTCATTTTCAATTTCAGGCGCTACCCTTCGGACTAGCGACGGCGCCAAGAACTTTCACCAAGGTGATGGTGGTGGTAGCGGCCGTCCTACGAAAAAAGGGAATCCTAGTGCACCCCTATTTGGACGACTGGCTGATCCAGGCAAAATCAGAAGAGGAAAGTCGTCGGGCAACAGCCAAAGTAGTTCAAGTTCTGGAGGAGCTAGGGTGGGTCATCAATCGCGCAAAGAGCAGTTTGGTTCCATCCCAAGAGCTGGAGTATCTCGGAGCAAGGTTCCACACAGGCAGAGGCAGGGTCTTCCTGTCCAGCACGAGGATAAAGGACCTAAGAACCCTAGTCTCACAGTTCATGGCCAGGCGGCTCCCTTCAGCGTGGCATTACCTGCAATTGCTGGGAACCATGGCGGCAGCAATAGAAGTAGTCCCGTGGGCCAGAGCTCACATGCGCCCGTTACAGCGGTCGCTGTTGCGACGGTGGTCTCCACAACAGCACCCCTTGTCCCGGCAGCTTCCCTGCGCTCCTCGAACCAAGCACTCCCTCCTCTGGTGGAGGTGCCCAAGGAATCTGAGTCGCGGAATGCCCCTCTAATCTCCACAGTGGGTGCTGTTGACGACAGACGCCAGTCTAGCAGGCTGGGGAGCACATTTCGAGGAACAGTTTGTCCAGGGGCGTTGGAATCTCTATGGCCTATCAACCGA
Source organism: Ichthyophis bannanicus (assembly GCA_033557465.1). NCBI lineage: Eukaryota > Metazoa > Chordata > Amphibia > Gymnophiona > Ichthyophiidae > Ichthyophis > Ichthyophis bannanicus. The sequence goes on along the minus strand of CM066048.1, from coordinate 93,121,558 downwards.
TTAGAATTGAGAGCCGTCGCTCGGGCGCTCAAGGCTCTCCAGTCCTCAGTGCTAGGAAAAGCGATTCGCATTCTCTCCGACAATGTCACCGCAGTGGCGTACATCAATCACCAGGGCGGCACCAGCAGTCCGGCCTTAGAAAAGGAAGCGGACGCCCTGTTCAAGTGGGCAGAAGTTCGCCTGGAAGCACTCTCAGCTCAGCACGTAGCCGGCATGGACAACATCACGGCCGATTACCTCAGCAGGTGCAAGATAGACCACGGCGAGTGGGAACTGCATCAGGAGATCTTCGACCAGATAGTAGCTCTCTGGGGTCCTTCAGTCATGGACCTCATGGCACGGTTCGCATCCGCAAAAGTAGGCCGATTCTTCAGTCGGCGGAAGGAAAGGATGTCCGAGGGCCTAGATGCCCTGTCCCAGAAATGGTCCTCGGAGGGTCTTCTTTATGTCTTCCCCCCTTGAGCCCTAATCGGGAAGGTCCTCCAGCGGGTGGAAGCTCACCGGGGCCTAGTAATCCTTATTGCCCCGGATTGGCCTCGTCGTCCCTGGTATGCGGATCTGGTAAGGATGATCGCCGACCGGCCGTGGCGCCTTCCCGTCAGGAAGGACCTTCTGAGGCAAGGGCCGGTCCAGATGCCACACGTGGATCGATTCTCGCTTACGGCTTGGCTATTGAAAGGGCGCGGCTCTTGAAGCGCGACTACTCGCCGGCAGTAATTGCGACCCTGTTGAGCGCGAGGAAGCGCTCCACCTGTCTCTCCTATGTAAGAGTTTGGCGTATCTTTGAGGCATGGTGTACGGAACGCCAGAAGAATCCCCTGTCAGCTTCGGTCCCGGAGGTGCTGGAATTTTTGCAAGCGGGTCTTGACAAGGGTTTAGCCCACAGCTCCCTGCGAGTACAACTGGCGGCCATCGCTTGCTATAGGGGCAAGGTGGCCGGAAAGCCTTTGGGAGCTCATGCGGACGTTGTCAGGTTCTTGAAAGCGGTCAGACGGCTCCGCCCGCAACGAAGATCGGTCATCCCCCCTTGGGACCTCAACCTGGTACTAAATGCCCTAGTCGCGGAGCCTTTTGAACCATTGAAGAAGGCCTCCTTGAAGGATCTGACTCTGAAGACAGTGTTCCTTGTGGCCATTTGCTCAGCTAGACGAGTCTCCGAATTACAAGCCCTGTCTTCTCAACCTCCCTTTCTATCGTTTCTCAAGGATAAGGTAGTCCTTCGGACGGTTCCTTCATTTTTGCCTAAGGTGATCTCCCCCTTTCATGTCAACCAATCCATCTCTCTCCCGTCTCTCTCGCCGAAGGGACCAGGAGGGGAAGATAGTAGGCTCCATCTGCTCGACGTCCCCAGAGCCTTGAAGCGTTACCTCTCCCGCACGGCGCCCTTCCGGAAATCCGAACGACTCTTCGTGCAGTTCGGAGGGCCTCACAAGGGAGAGGCGGCGGCCAAGGCCTCAATTTCCAGATGGATCAGGGAGGCGATTGCCTCCGCCTATATCCTCAAGGGGAAGCAAGTCCCAGGAGGTCTGCGCGCTCACTCAACTCGAGCACAGGCTGCCTCTTGGGCGGAGTTCAGCCTAGTTCCTCCTATGGATATCTGTAAGGCAGCGACTTGGTCCTCTCTGCACTCTTTCACCAAGCACTACAGGCTGGACGTCCAGAGCTCGGCGGACTCCAGGTTTGCGCATGCAGTGCAACGCTCCGGAATGGCAAATCCCACCCGAGCTGGTACTGCTCTGGTACTTCCCTGAAGTAAAGGGACTGGACTGGAGTGACGATAAGGAAGAAGTAATTAGATCTTATCTGCTAATTATTGTTCCTGAAGGAACGACAGTCCAGTCCCTATTCCCCTCCCTAGCTCTATTTGGCCATTCCGGCCGTTTCTCTGGGGCGGGACTGCGGCCCGAGGGCGGATTCAGGTCTTGCGGGTAGGTCATGCTCGAGGAAAGGCCCGTGCAGTAGCAGTTATCCTACCTCCTCCCTTGACCCTCTCTCCTACTGTCTACTCCTGTCTAAAAAAAAAAAAAGGGAATATGTATATAGAGTTTTTGCTTGAGTTTGTTTATTTCCGTTTAGAGAATTACTTTGGTTTGGTTAAGTCTGCTTTTGTAGTAGGTTACTGGAGTTGGTGGGTGGCACCAGTGGTATATATACTGCTCCACCCCAAAAAGGTTGGGCTCAGCCTCCAAGCTGCTGGAAGGGTTGCGTAACCCTGAAGTAAAGGGACTGGACTGTCGTTCCTTCAGGAACAATAATTAGCAGGTAAGATCTAATTACTTCTTTTCCCCCCACTTGAATCCAGGACAAACTCAATGTCCTTTGCACCGGAGAAAGCCTCTTCAGGAAAACCATGTCAGACAAGGCTGCTGAGATAGAGGCTGAGTTCCTGACCAGGACCAGACCCTCAAAAGAAGACCTCTGTGCACCCCTGTAAGAAGATCCTGGGAAGAAGCCGAAAGGGGTGTTAATGCCCCATACTACCAGGCCTTCTCTGCCTCACAGCAGGGGCAAGGACATGGTCCCCGCAAGCCTATGACCCAGGCTCCGGCCCAGCCTGGAGGGAGCTTTTGACTCCTGGGGTATGGCCACCTCTCCCTCCAAGATGCCGTCTGGCCCTGTTTTGTCCACAAGTGGTCCCTCATCACTACCAACTCCCGAGTGCTGCAAGTAGTCAAGGAGGGGTACCTCCTCCACCTGCAACAGACATAAGGACATAAATGCCATACTGGGACAGACCAAGATCCATCAAGCCCAGTATCCTGTTTCCAACAGTGGCTAATCCAGGTCACAAGTACCTAGCAGTTTCCCAAAAAGACATACAGGTTCCATAATGCTTGTATTGGGGCAAGCAGTGGATTACCTGGGTCCTCTTTAATAATGTTTTATGGACATTTCCTCCAGGGACTTGTCCAAAACCCAGCTACACTAACAGCTTTTACTACATTCTCCAGTAACAAATTCCAGAGTTTGATTATGCATTGAGTGAAAAAAATATTTTCTCTAATTAGTCTTAAACAGGTTACACTGCAGCTTCAATGCATGTCCCCTAGTCTTTCTACTTTTTGATGCCATAAAAAAAAATAATCTACATTTACACGTTACTCCATTCATTAAATTTATAAACCTCTATCATATCTCCACTCAGCAGTCTTTTCCAGGCTGAAAAGCCCTAACCTTTTAAGCCTCTCTGCATAGGGGGTATCCTTCATCCCCTTTACCATTTTGGTGGCTCTTCTCTGTAGCTTTCTAATTCCGCTATATCCTTTTTAAGATATGGCAACCAGAACTGCACACAGTATTCAAGGTGTGGTCGCACCATGGAACGATACAGAGGCATTATAATATCCTTTGTTTTATTCTCCATTCCTTTCCTTATGATTCCTAGCATTTTATTTGCTGCCTTGGCTGCCACTGCACACTGGGCAGAGGGTTTCAACATGTTATCCACGATGATGCCTAACTCACAGGAGGAGGGCTCTCTCTCCTGCATCCTAACCTGGGGTACCTGTCGTTCACGACTTGGCTGCTGAAAGGGTAGCGCTAGCTCCTTTCAACCTCCCACATGTGGAGAAGTCCTCCTGACCTCCCGTAGGGCCTCCACGAGAAGGGTGTACACTTTCAAATGGGTTGATTTCCATTGTGGTGCACCAAGAAGCAGGCAAACCCATTCTCCTGCTTGGTGCAGATGGTCTCTAGTACTTATTGCACCTGCCACAAGTGCTACTGAAGTCCAACGTGGCCATAGTGCACCTGAGCGCTATTGCGGCGCACCACCCTACTGTCAAAGGCAAGCCTCTCTCAGCTCAGCCCTTTTATCTCTCATTTGCTGCAGGGCCTTATGTTGTTCAAGCCCCCTTTCTGCCCTCCAACTGCGGAGTGGGATCTCCAGTGAGGTGCTTTCATAGCTCACTAAACTGCTCTTATTGCCTCTGTCTACCTGCCACCTGCAGTACCTCCCCTGGAAGGTTGTCGTTCTCGTGGCACTCATGCCGGCTTGCAGGGTCAGTGAGCTACAGGTTCTGAAGGCAAAATGCACCACACAAGGTTCTAAAAGAACAGGGTGGTGCTCTGCACACACCCCAGGTTTTTGCCAAAAGTGGTGTCCCCCATTCTACCTCAGTCAGGAGGTGGTGCTCTCTACCTTCTTCCTGAGGCCTCATGCCATACTGTTCTCCATACTTGGATTATAAAAGAGCCCCATCCTTCTATCTGCAATGGACTCAGGAGACAGAGCAGAGGTGCTTTGCAGTGTCCCTATGACCCCAGTCGACTGGGGCTTCCAGTAACTAACAAACTCTGACCACTTGGGTGGCAGACTGCATTGCTCTTGCCTATGAGCAGGCTGGGATCTCACTAGACCAGCGGATCACAGCGCACTGCATCAGAGCCATGGCTACCTCTCTAGCAAATCTGTGTTCCGTACCCGTTACAGAAATCTGTCGGGCTACCACCTGATCTTCAGTCCATACCTTTGCAGCTCACTACTGCCGGGAGAGGGAGCCACCAGGACAGTGCCTTTGGCCAGGCTGTGCTCTGTAATCTCTTTGGGATGTAGGCAACTCCTGCCCTCCAACTCTTCTGTGTTCAGGCTACCGGTGTGCTGTTTTTTTGCTGGACACTTGAATCTCACAAATCTCTCAGTTGGGACTCAATTGCTGCAGCTCATTGCGCTCACCTTCTCTGGTTGCCTGTTGCATTTTGTGCAGGGTCTCGGTAGCCTGTTGCTAGGCTGTCCATATGCAAGGACTGACTTTCTGCTTGTTCCCAGAGAAAGCATAGTTACTCACCTATAACAGATGTTCTTCAGGGACAGCGGGAATCAGTCCTCTGAATCCTCCCTTCTCCCCTTGGGATTGCTTCTTTACTGTATTTTAATTTTTGCCATCTTAGCTATGTCATTAGACTGAGGCAAGATGGCACCCTTGGATGGGAAGGGAACCATGCATGAATAGTGCTCTTCCCAAAGGCTTTCTTTGAAAGCTGGGAGATGCTTCTCCATGAGCTCCATCAGCGCCAATGTCACCCATATGTGAGGGCTGATTCTTGCTGTCCTCTGAGAATACCTGTTACAGGTGAGTAACTATACTTTCTCTGAAGCTCATGTTGAAAGCCATAAAGGCTATAGCTCCTAGCAAATAAGGATTCAGGTATCTGAAAAAATATTTTCTCTTATTAGTCCTAAATGGGCTACATTGTAGCTTCATTGAGTGTCCTAGTCTTTCTACTTTTTGAAGGAGTAAACAACTGTTCTCTAGGGACAGCAGGAATCAGTCCTTACTTATGGGGTGCCGTCGACACCGACAGAGCCTGTGCGGAGCAATTCCCCAGCTTTCAAAGAAAGCCTTTGGGATTGCTGCCACACATGCGTAGTCCTCTTCTAGCCCACGGGTGCCATCTTGCTCAGTCAGGTCCCATAGCTAGAGCCCTACTAAGCAGATGGCAAAAGGATGGATAAGAATAGCAACTTTTAAGGTGAGGTGGGAGGGTAGTGAGGACCAATTCCTACTGTCCCTGGAGAACACGTGTTACAGGTGAGTAACTATGCTTTCTCCAAGAACAAGCAGGAAGTCAGTCCTCACTTATGGGACGACTCAGCTACAGGTTACCGAAATCTATAGCAAAGTGCCTCCGTAAAGCCATGAGCAGAAGCCAATGATCCGAAGGAAGCCCGAGTCCTCGGGAGGGCCAAGCTCCCGGTAGCCGCAGGAGGTGGTCAGAGGGCCAGAGTTGCTTATACCCTGAACAGATCAGAGTACAGCCTGGCCGAAGGCACTGTCCCAGTGGGACTCCCTCTCCAGTCAGGAGTGCGAAGCGAAGGTATTTGCTGAAGACCAGGTTGCAGCCTGGCAGATGTCCATCAGAGGCACTGAGCGCAGCGAAGCCATGGACGCCATGTGCGGTGACTCGTTGATCCAGTGGGGCCCCAGCCTTTGCTTCGGCAAAGGTGATGCAGTCTGCCACACAAATGGAGAGGGTGCACTTGGTGACTGCAAGCTCCAGACGGTTGGGATCATGGGCAATGAAGAGCCGGTCGGACTTGCGATGACCCTGGGTGCGCTGCAGGTAGAAAGCAAGAGCCCTCTTGCAGTCGAGGGTTTTCAGGACAGCAAACGCCTGGTCGGCGTGAGGTCTCAGGAAGAAAGTCAGTAAGGCTCTGTTGGTTGAGATGGAAATCAGAGACAACTTGTGGTAGGAACTTGGGGTGAATGTGAAGGACCACCCTATTCCCGTAGAACCTGGTATAGAGAGGCCTTGGCCATGAGGTTCGCTAACTCACCGAGCCAAGGTCAGCACCACCAGGAAGACTACCTTCCAGGAGAGATGCCGAAGCGAGCACGTTGCCATTGGCTCAAAGGGCTGCTGTGTCAGCTGCATGAACATGATATTCAGGTCCCACTCTGTCAGCGGAGGTCGGACAGGGGGTTTGGAGAGTAAAAGGCCCCGCCTGAAGCACGAGACCAGTGGCTGGCCCGAGAGGGGTTTACCCTCGACAGGAAAATGGTTGGTTGAAATGGCGCTTAGGTGAACCTTGACCAAATTGGATTTTAGCCCCCACCTACGAAAGGTGGAGGTGGTACTGGATAACCCACCAGGTGGAACAGAAGAACAGATCGATCTAAAGCCTAGAGCACCAGACCAAGAAGCACCAGCACTTGAGGGCGTAGGCCCGCCTCATTGAGTCTTTCCTCAATGCGAGCAGGACTTCCTTGATCTCCTCTGGAAGGTGCAGCAAGGCTAAAGAGACCTGTTCAGCTGCCAGGGATAGCGAGTCCAGGTTCGGGTGAAGCACTCATCACTTCCTCCTGAGCACTGCCCATGGGGACCAGGGGCTCTGACGAGAGTTGGAGTAGGAGCAGGAACCAAGGCTGGCGAGGCTACAAGGGGGCCACAAGAATCACTGATGCTCAGTCCCGCTGAATCTTTTGGAGGGTCCTCGCTGTGGGGGGGATGCATACAGAAGCCTGGAGATCCAGTTCAGGAGGAACGCATCCGGGGCTACCCTGCTCGGATGTGGTATCGGCCTGCAAAAGCAGGGAAGCTGTGCGTTCACCGGGCTGGCAAACGGGTCCATGGATGGAGTCCCCTAGAGGCGAAACAGGTGGAGAGCCACCTCTGGACTCAGGTGCCACTCGTGCGGGCAGAGAAGCCTGCTGAGCCTGTCTGAGAGGACAATGTCTTGACCCAGGAGGTAGACAGCTCTCAGGGTCATGCCCAGGCGCACCGCAAAGGAGCAGAGGAGGCAGAAGCCCATACCCCCTTCCTTATTTATGTAGAACATCGCGACCTTGTTGGTCTGCACGAGCACCGACTTGCCTCGCAAGTGATGCTCGAAGACCTTCAAGGCCAACCAGACCGCTTGAAGTTCGAGCAGGTTGATCTCTTGCCGGGATTCCTTGGGTGACCACCGTCCCTGGGTATTTGAGGTCGTCGCAGTGGGCTCCCCAGCCTGACAGCGAGGCATCTGTCGTCAAGATGAGCTTGTGTTGCAGAGCCCGAAGTAAGCTTCGGAGATTCTGCCACAAATGTAGGGAACTGGAGAGGCTACGCGAGACCGAGATGGGATCCCGGAGCCGGCCCGAGGTTTGGGACCATTGAGCTGCTCGCATATGCATGCGAGTGTGGGGAACAGCATGTACGGTCGAGGCCAAGTGCCCCAGAAGGCACAGCATGACTCGTGCCGAGACCCTTGTTCGGCTTTGGACCTCAGCAGCCAGAGCGCAAAGGCGGTCCACATGTGCTCGAGGGAGGAAGGCGGTCACCCATTCCGTGTCTAGCAGCACGCCGATGAACTCCAGTGCCTGCACTGGTTCGAGGTGGGACTTGGAGTAATTGATAAGGAAACAGGCGCTCGAGGAGGAGAACCGTGCGTGATGCCGATAGGCGTGCCTCCTCTGCCAATGTACCTGTGACGAGCCAATCGTTTAGATAGGGGTAGACAGATATGCCCTGCAGCCGAAGGTAGGCTGCAGCTGCCAACAGGCATTTGGTGAAGACTTGTGTGGCAGACACGAGCCCGAAGGGGAGCACTCTGTACTGATAGTGCTCGCCCTGCACCCTGAAACGCAGGTACTTCCTGTGCTTGGGGTAAACAGGGATGTGGGCGTAAGTGTCTCTGAGATCCAGGGAACATAGCCAATCACCCTGCTGGAGGAAGGGCATCAGGACGCCAAGCAAAAGTATTCTGAACTTCTCCCTCACCAGAAATTTGTTCAGGTTCCTGAGATTAAGAATGGGGTGCAGGCCCTCTTTCCTCTTTGGAACGAGGAAGTAACGGGAGTAGAACCCCTGACCTCAGAGATGCGGCGGGACCCTTTCGACCGCACGTTGACAGAGGAGGTTGTCCAATTCTTGCATTAAGCAAGCCTGGTGTGAGGGAAGCAGAGTAGACTGGGGAGGGGGGAATCTGTCCCCATTCCGGACGACCTGGAGGAACCAGGTGTAGTCTGTGATGGCCTCCCACTCGGGGGTGAAAAGGAACAGATGTCCTCCTACCAGCGAGAGCACCGCCAGAAGGCGAGAGGCTATGCATTTGGCATCAAAACCATGGAGCTGGCTGGGGTGGCACCGGTGGTTGGGTCTTGGGCCCCTTAGGTTTCCGATGCCCTGAGCTTCGCCCTTGCCTTGGCCACTAGACGTCAGTGGATGGATAGGGCGGGTAGCTCCAGTAAGGAAGCCCCTTTTCTCTGAAGAAGGGTTTCTTACTGTGCTGTTCTTCCGGGGAAGGGACAAAGTTTTCCAAGAGAGAAGGGTGCGGGTTATGAACTCAGTCTCGATCTTGGCTGCCTTGTCCTCCATGGGCTTGCCAAACAGTTGTTTGCTGAGGCAGGGAACATCCAAGAGTTTCTCCTGGACCCACTGTTCCAGGTTCAAGGACTGGAGCCATGCTTGATGCTGGATTCAGATGCCAGCCGCTGCCACACGGGCGGAAGACTCGAACCAGTCATACGCGGCATGAGAAAGGTATTTAGAGCAGTCCACGACTGATCTCAGAATGGTCTGAAATCTGAGGTGGTCACTTTCGAAGCCCATGGAGAAACAGTTCGCGAAGGAACATACCCATATATAGTTGGTATGCCCTGCATGCAACATGGATCCCTGGTAAGCCTTATGCCCAAGGGCATTGAGGGCATGGGATTCTCTGCTGGGCAGGACTGAAGAATGCGATTTCGGGCTCTTCTGTTTCTGCATCACGGATTCCACTACCATGGAGGTATGAGGAAGTTGGGCCTTTTGAAACCCAGGGCCGCGCTGGACTCTGTACATGGCATCGAGTCTTTTACTGATAATAGAGACCGAGGCGGATGCTTCTCACATGTGGAGAAGCAGCTGGGTCAGAATGGATGGCACAGGGACCATGAGAGACTCCCTTGGAGGAGACTCATATTGCAAAATGTGGAGTTCCTCTGCCCTTAGCTCTTCCTTGGACTGCGTGGGCAGATTGAGGGCCTGAGCCATATCCCGCACGAATACCAAGGAGGTATCTTCGGGCGTTGATTGCCTTTGCGAGGCGGGCAGGGACAGGTCAGAAGGAAGGTCCCAATGGACGCGGGTTTCAGGGGGATGTGTCCCCGTCCAATTCCCAGCCCGAGATGTCCTAGAAGGACTGAGTCGGGCTGGTCCCCACATCCTGTGGCCGAGGCCCATCTGGAGCCGGAGACACTGACTCTGGAAGACCTCTCCCCCGAGGAACAGGACAGTGAGCGAGACCGGTACCAGAGGACCCTCATGAGGCCCGTGGCTCTCAGGGGTTTCCAAGGAAGTTTTCAGGACCACAGTCTAGGGACCCTCTGTCTCGAGGTGCGAGCCAGCCGTGCTGGGCAAGAGTGCCTGCTGGGCAACTAGGAAGGCAGAAACATTGCGCTCTAGTGCCAGCATACATGACTCCCACTCAGGAGTGGGTCCCTGGGAGGCTGACGCAGGGGTTACCGGGTCTGGCATGGAGGAGAGGAGTTCCTCACCGGGACAACCCTCAGGAGACCGGGCACCATCGCTGGAGGCCTCTGTGTCTGTAAGAGGTACCTTTCGAGGCCACTCCTTGTCAGACTCTGGGGAGGGCTAAGGAAATGAGTGCGAGACAGCTCACGCTTATCCGGAGCCCCCGACAGCGTCTTCGAGGTCTTGTTTTTTTTCCTTTCCACCTCAGAATTAGAAAGTACGAAAAATGCAAAACTCGCAAGTGATTCCAGACTTTTGCACACTGCTGTACAAATCTCATGTTAACAGAACACCTGGCCTTGGTCACACACTCAGAACACAGACCCTCAAATACATAATAAATGAGTTGGACTGAGGGAGAGCCCTAGATGTAGTGTACTTGGATTTCAGTAAAGCCTTTGACACTGTTCCGCACAGGCAACTTATAAATAGAGCACCCTAGGAATGGACCCTGAAGTGACTGACTGGGTTAAACATTGGTTGAGTGGGGGGCAACAGAGTACAGATAAATGGAGCTCATTCTGAGGAGAAGGATGTTACCAGTGGTGTGGCGCAGGGATCTGTCCTTGGTCTGATTCTTTTTAACATCTTTGTTAGCGATATTGCATAAGGGCTGTCAGGTAAGGTTTGCTCTTCGCAGATGATACCAAAATCTGCAATAGAGAAGACACCCAGGAAGGAGTAGATAGCATAGAGGAAGGATCTAACTAAGCTTGAAGAATGGTCAAGACTTTGGCAGCAGAGTTTTAATGCTAAAAAATGCAAGGTCATGCATTTGTGTTACAAAAATCCAAGGGAGAGGTAAAGTGTAGGGGGTGAAGTAATTCTGTCCACTAAAGAAGAGCAGGACCTGGATGTCTGTTTCTGATGATCTTAAAGTGGCTAAACAGGTAGAAAAGTTGATGGCGAAAGCCAGAAGGATGCTTGAGTGCATAGGGAGAGGAATGACCAGCAAGAAAAAAAAAAAAAAAAAAAGAGGAGGTGATAGTGCCTGCTACTGGTAATTTCTTAGACTCCTGGATTAAAAGGAACTCTTTGTTTAAATTGATAAAATCTCAATCTTGTGTGTTTTTCTTTTAAATCACAGGACACTGTTTTAGAAAGCCAGCTTCTAGTAAGTGATGAGAGGATGGTGGAAGGTGGCGTTTTTGAATTTGTTAGGAACAGGGCAACATTCTGGAGAAGCGAGGGGCTTTCCCGAAAGGATAGGCTCCACCTTAACCAGAACAGAACCAGGCTGTTGGCATTAATCTGTAAAAAAGAGAGAGAGCAGCTTTTAAACTACATAATAGGAGAAGGCCGACAATCACCCAAGAGCACATGGTTTGAAAGGCTCTATCCTTGAAGGATACTAGAAAAAAAGGCAAGTTTAGGACATCCTCAGAGAAGTTCCAATAAAGATGAAGGTAACCCAGATAACCTTAAGTACAGAGCAGAGCGATTCCAAATTACCCTTATCAATTGATAACCAGAATATGAATAAAATACAACCTCTAAAATATCTGTATGTGCAAATGTTAGAAGTCTAAAAAATACGAGAGCACTAGCATGCGTTCTATGATAGAAAAAGACAATCGATCACACAGGATTAAAGTCTTGCAGGAAACAAAACACACTATAGAACTCTATGGATAGAAATTCCATGTAAAATGGGGAAAGCAATGGCAGTTGGGGGTATACTACTCTCTGCCTGGCCAGAACAAACAGATGAATAATGAAATGCTGAAAAGTCAGGGAAGCTAAATAAAATTACAACACTGTAATAATTGGCAATTTCAATTACCCCAGTATTGACTGGGTCAATGTCACAGCAGGACATGCTTGGGAGATAAATGGCCGGTTCATGAACCAACAAGAGGGAAAGCTATTTTGGACCTAGTCCTTATTGGAACACAGGATACGGTGCAAGAGATAAGAGTGTTGGGGCCACTCGGCAATAGCAATCATAGCATGATCACATTTAATTTAATAAATGGGAGGAGGATAGCAAGGAAATCCACAGTACTACCCTTTTAACATTCAAAAGGGAGACTATGATAAAATGAGGAAAATAGTTAAGAAAAAATTAAAAAAGAGCAGCTGTAAAGGTTAAAGGTTTACATCAAGCACAGGTGTTTCAAAATACTATCTATCTTCGAAGCCCAGATCAGGTGTATTCCACGCTTTAAGAAAAAGGAGGAAGGAAGGCCAAAAAACTGCCAGAATGGTTTAAAGGTGAGGTCAGAGGCTGCTGGTAGCCAAAAACTCATCTTTCAGGAAATGGAGAAAGGAGCCAAAATGACAAACAACAGGACTCATAAGCACTGGCAAGTTAGATTAGGCAGGCAAAGAGAATTTGAAAAGAAAAAAAAAATTGTTGTGGAAGCAAAAATGCTTAATTCCTTTTTTAAGCACATTTGTAGCAAAAAAATCATGAAAGTCAGTTAGATCAACAGATGATAGGGGGGGGGGGGAGGGCACCAAGGGAGGACAAGGCCATAGTGGAGAGACCGAATGAATTCTTTGCTTGGGTCATTACTGAAGATGATTTAGGAAGTTACCCATGCCTGAAATGGTATTTAAAGGTGATGTATCAAAAGAATTGAAATACATAGCGATAAACCAAGACGACATATTACAAATATTTGATAAACTAAGTTAAGGAGCAGCAAAATCACCTGGATCAGATGGTATACATCCAAGGGTGCTGGAAGAACTGAAAGATGAGATTGCATACCTACTATTAGTAATCAGTAAAATCATCTGTAGTACCTGAAGACTGGAGAATGACCAATATAATGCCACTTTTTACAAAGGGCTCCAGGGGTGATCCAGGAAACTACAGACCAGCGAGCCTGATGTCAGTACCAGGGAAAATGGCAGAAACCGGACCGAGGCCAGGCAAGAGTTCCAGACATATCCTGTAGTCCTCGACTAGAAAAAGAGAGAAAAATCCTCCTTGCAAGAAGCGAAAAGGAGACTTTCCAAGAGCTTTGACCGGATTCGGGTACGAGAGCCAACTGACAATCATGAACTCCTGAGTTGCCTACAGAAGAACAGACTAGAAACAAAACAAGGTTAGCAGAGGATTCGGACCCCTAAGCTGTAACCCAATTGCTAAAAATGCTAGACTGTTCTTCCACCCCCCCCCCCCCACCTCTCTCTCTCACACACACACACTACACGGCCAAAGGCACCCCCCATATCTGCGAGGGGAAAGATTACAGCAGTCCAAAGCTGCAGTGAGACCATTCCCCTGAACACAACAGACACCAGAAACTTGAGGCAAAGCATAGACTCCTTCGCCTCACACAACAAATACCATGCACAGCAACCAAAGCTGGACAAACTTTAGAAGAGCCGAAAAAGCATAGTTACTCACCTATTAATAGGTGTTCTCCGGGGACAGCAGGAATCAGTCCTCACATATCAGTGCCAACGGAGCCCGTGCAGAAGCATTTCCCCAGCTTTCAAAGAAAGCCTTTGGGATATGCTACCACGCATAAATGGTCCCTTTCCAGCCCAAGGGTGCCATCTTGCTCCATCAGATGACATAGCTAAGACAGTAGTAAAAAAACGAAAAGAAGGTAGGGAGGCATCTCCCAAGTGAGGGAGGGAGGGTTGCAAGGACCGATTCTTGCTGTCCCTGGAGAACACCTGTTACAGGTGAGTAACTAAACTTTCTCCAGGAACAAGCAGGAAGTCATTCCTCACATTTGGGACTACCTAGCTCCAGGCTGCCGAGGACCGAACCACAACAGCACCAATGGTGGCCAAGTCTGGTAGCCATGAGTTGCCACAGAGACTCTACAAGAACCTAGCGTCCAGTGGTACCATCACTCTGATAGCCTGAACATGGAAGGGTCAGAGGGCAGGAGTACCCTACACCCCAAACAGATTGCAGAGTACTGCCTGGCCAAAGGCACTGTCCTGATGGGACTCACTCTCCAGGTAGTAGTGAGCTGCGAACATGTGGATTGAAAACCATGTGGCGGCCTTGCAGATTTCACCAGTACGGAGCACAGGTTTGCTACTGATGTGGCCATCGCTCTCACGTGATGCGCTGTGATCCGGTGGGGACCAGGGAGAGTCCAGCCTGCTTATAGGCGAGGACAATATAGTGCACCACCCAAGTGGCCAGAGTTTGCTTATTCACGGGAAGCCCCACTCTGCTGGGGTCATAAGAAACAAAAAGCTGAGGCGCTATGCGATGGTCCCAATTTCGCTGTAGGTAGGAGGATAGGGTCCATTTTACAATCCAGTGTATGGAGTATCATTTCCTCCCAACCAGCGTGAGGCCATGGAAAGAAGGTGGGGAGAATCAGTTGAGGTGGAAAGGAGATACCACCTTAGGGAGGAATTTGGAGTGAGTGAGGAGCACCACCCTGTTCTTGTAGAATCTTGTATACGGTGGTTGTGCCACCGGGGCTGAAGTTCGCTTACTCTTCTGGCGGACGCGAGGGCCACCAAAAAGGCAATCTTCCATGAAAGATACCGCAGATGGCAAATGGCTAGCAGCTTGAATGGTGGTTTAGTGAGCTGAGAGAGCACCACATTGAGATCCCACTCCGTTGCCAGAGGGCAGACAGGGGTCTTAAACAGCAGATGGCCTCTGAGAAACAGAGACCAGGGGCTGACCCGAGAAGGGTTTTCCCCTCAAAAGGGTGGTGGTGAGCGGCTATAGCACTCAGGTGCACTCTCACCGAGTTGGACTTCAGCCCAGTTTGTGACAGATGCAATAGGTACTGGAGAACTAACTGTACCTGGCAGGAGAACGGGTTCTCCCACTCTCTGCGCACCATAGGAGAATCTTCACCCTTTGCTCGCCTGGTGGAGGGCTTTTGGGAGGCTGAAAGAGGTCAATGCTATCCTTTCAGCAGCTACGCTGTTAGCATAAGGGACCTCAGATTGGGGTGCAGGAGGGAGCCCTCCTCCTGTGTCAGGAAGTCCAGGGCACGGCCCAGCGGAACCAGGAGTGCCACCAACAGGGAGAGCAGCAGTGAGAACCAGGGCTGTTTGGGTCACCTGGAGGTGATTAGTATCAGAAATGCCCTCTCGTGCTGAACCTTGAATAGGGTCTTGGCAACCAGAGGGATAGGCATAAAGGAGGCCTTCTGTCCATGGGAGCAGGAAGGCATCCACCACTGCCCTCCCTGGGTGCGGGTGCCGCAAGCAGAAGCGGGGCAGCTGGGTGTTGTCTGGGGTGGCGAATAGATCCATCAAGGGCCTGCCCCAGAGGCGAACAGCCAAGCTGCCACTCTGGAGTACAGGCACCACTCATGTAGATGGAGGACCCTGCTCAGTCTGTCCACCAGAAGGTTGTCCTGGCCCAGGAGGTGGATCACTTGCAGGACCATGTTGTGCACTGCAGAGGAAAGGAGGGTTATTGCCTCCTGGTAGAGGGAGTACGACCCCCCCCCCCCCCATTGACATAAAACATGGCAACTTGGTGTCCGTCTGAATTAGTACAGACTGTCACAGGCGCCGGCAAAATGCATGTAGGGCCAGAAAGATCGCCCCAAGCTCCAGGAGATTGATCTGTAGCAGAGATTCTGCCTAGAACCTGCTGCCTTGTGTGGCTGCCCCTGCAGTGCACCTCCCAGCCCAGGAAGGAGACATCCGTGGTCAGGATCCTCTGGGGAGCAGGTACCTGGAAGGGCTTCCCTGCAAGGAGGTGGTGGAGAGATTTCCACCACTCGAGGGAGTTTGCCAGTTGGCAGATTACCTTGACCCTGTCCTGCAGGCTGCTCGTGGCTTGCATCCACTGCAAGCAGAGGCACCACTAAGCCGTCCACATGTGTAAGCAGGGTCACATGGACTGTGGAGGCCATATGGTCCAACAGACAGAAGAAGAGATAGGCTGGCACTGAACTTCTGCCGCCATCTGAGGCGTTCTGCCCTCTCCTTGGGGAGAACGTCCTTGGCCTGTGATGTGTTGAGCTGAGCACCTATGAAATTCAGACTCCAGGATGGAGAGAGGTGGGATTTGGGGTAGTTGATGATGAATTCCAAGTGCTGCAGCAGCTGGATTGCACATCTTGTGGCCTGACTGGCCTCTGCCGCCTCTGATGAGCCAGTCATCCAGGTAGGGGAAGACGAAGGCCCCTTGAAGATGTAGGTGGGCAGCTACTACTGCTAGGCATTTTGTGAAAACCCTTGGTGAGGGTGTGAGGCCGAAGAGTAGCACCCTGTACTGATAGTGCTTTCCTCCTACCATGAACCTTAGGTACTGTCTGTGGGAGGGGTGGATTAGGATGTGTGTGTATGCATCCTTTAGATCCAAAGAGCACAGCCAATCTCCCTGGCAGAGGTAGGGCAGCAGTGTTCCAAGGGAGAGCATCTTGAACTTCTCCCTCACCAGAAACTTGTTTAGGTTTCGCAGGTCTAGGATGAGCCTGAGGCCCCCAGTCCTCTTTGGGACAAGGAAGTAACTGGAGTAGAAGCCTTTGCCCCACATGTGTTTGGGCACAGGTTCCACTGCATTGTCCCTGAGAAAACCTGCGTGGTCTGTGAGCAGCAGGATCTGGTGAAGGAGGGGTGGGGGTCGTGCCAGCTCTCTGGGGAAGAACCTGGGCAGAGAAGGCATCCCTCCCTGACTACCTGTAGTACCCATAGGTCCAAGGTGAATGTAGCCCATCTGTGGGCAAAGAGCGTCAGGCACCCCTTGTGGGCTGGTATAGGTCTCCTGGGGGAGGGGAGGCCCTGCTACAAGGCCGCCATTCTGGTTTCTAGGCTACAAGGCTCCACAGCTTTCAGTGCGGGCACCGAGGATATCCGACCCAGCACCGACACTCTTTCCTCAACGAGGACTACAGCCTTGAGGAACCTAACATGGTCTCCACCAGCCAAGGAATCCTTCTTGAGGACTTTGGTAAGGCGCTTCTCAGAGTCGCCCGAGCGCCTCTGGGTGGTTTTACCATGTTTCTCTGGTGCAACATCGTTGGACTTCGAGGCTGCCTTATTTTTCTCAGGGTCTGAGGTCTTCTTGGTGGAGGCTGTCACGGGACTTCGGGGGATGCTTGCGCCTGGACTTGGGCTTAGAGTTCAGTGCCAGGGAGGCCAGGGCCAAGTCTGGCCTGGGGAACAATTTCTCCTGCAACTCAGACTTTTTTCTGTTAGTTTTAGGCGTCAGAGTCTAGCAGAGGTTGCAGGAGGTGCTGTCATGGTCCAGGCCCAGGCACCATAAGCAGCAGGCATGGGTGTCGGTTACTGACATGGTTTGACTACAGCAGTTACTTTTTTTTTTTGGACTCCACTGGGAGACATGGTGGGAGGTAACCCGGACGGGCTCAACAACCCCCCAAGCGAAAAAAGGGTGCAAACCTAGACACCAAGACGAAAAAGGAGCCAAGAATCACTGCCCTTCCACCCCTCCCTCCCCACCCGATCACCCAGGAAAGGCGGCAAGAGCCTCAAGAATTACAGCACTGGTGGCCTCAATTAACTCCCCACTCAAGAGGACATCAGCCGGCACAAGAGATTCTCTCCCCCCCCACCACCACCACTTTGCCAAAGACAACCAGGTAAGTAGCAGAAGCAAACCCCACAATATAGCATAGTTATTCACCTGTTACAGGTGTTCTCTGGGAATAGCAGGCATCAGTCCTCACATTTGGGTGACATCAGCACCAACAGAGCCTGCGCAGAGCATTTATCCAGCTTTCAAAGAAAGCCTTTGCGAATGCTACAACACGTATGGTCCCCTTCCCACCCAAGGATGCCATCTTGCTCAGATGACATGGCATAGTTAAGACAGCAGTCAGGCAAAAACAAAAGGATGACAACTCCAAGGGGGAGGAGGGAAGTTTGTGAGGACTGATTACCGCTGTTCCCGGAAAACACCTGTTACAGATGAATAAGAAGTAATTAGACCTTACCTGCTAATTAGTGTTCCTGAAGGATCTTCAGTCCAGTCCCTTTCTTCTGGGTTGTGCTCCTCTTCCTGAAGCTTGGAGACTGAGTACGTCATTCTTTGATGACCAGGATATATATATCACTGGCACCACCCACCAGCTTCAGTATCCTCTTGACAAAGCAAACTTAACGGAGAGACAACTAAGCAAATGAAACTAATAACTAACACTATAAACAGAACCACACCTCCTCCTCCCAGGAAAGGGATATCCCAACACCCTAGAGGAGAAGGCTTACCTGAACAGGCCCTTACCAAATTCGAAAGCAATCCTGATAGCAGGGCCTTGCAACCGCCTATTCCGCTCCGTTACCAAAACCCGAGAGTAACTCCTGCCAAAGACAACTCCCCCAGGTTCCATCCACCCCCCCTGAATCGCTTCAGAACGGTACTATCTGCTCGGGCGGGATCAGGGACTGGACTGGAGATCCTTCAGGAACACTAATTAGCAGGTAAGGTCTAATTACTTCTTCCTAAGCGTCTCTCCAGTCCAGTCCCTTTCTTCTGGAATGTAACAGAGCAGTTCAAGCATGGGAGGGGCCTGACAAACCAGACCAAAGTACCGCTCCCCCAAAACCAGCATCTGCCGTTGCCTGAACATCCAACCTGTAGTGCTTGGCGAAGGTATGCAGGGAAAACCAAGCAGCTACCCTACAAATTTCCAGCGGAGGAACTAAACCAAACTCTGCCCATGTAGAATGAGCTCGGAAACCGACCGGGACTTGCCTTCCCTTTAGGCTATATGCCAAAGTAATGGCCTCCCTGATCCACCTGGAAATAGAAGCCTTGGCCGCCGCTTCTCCCTTGCATGGCCCTCCGAATAAAACAAATGCTCTGACTTGCAGAACGACTTCGTACGCTTGAGATAATGCTTCAGAATTCTTTGCACGTCTAGGCAGTGCAACCGTGCATCTCCCTCCCCCTGCCCCAAACTGGCAAAGGAAGGGAGAGACACCGACTGATTTATATGAAACGGAGTGACCACCTTTGGCAAAAATGACAGAACCATCCACAAAACAACCTTCTCTGAAGAAAACGAGGAAGGGCGTATGACACTACAACGCTTGCAACTCAGACACCCGCCTGGCTGAGCAAATAGCCACTAGAAAAACAAAACAGTCTTAAGCGTCAAATCCTTTAGTGACACACCTTCCTCTGGTTCGTACGGCACCCCTGCCAAGGAATCCAACACTAGATTGAGATCCCAAGAAGGCACCGCCGACCTCCGTTGCGGCCGAAGGTGTCTTACTGCCTTCAGAAATCGGATCACATCTGGGTGTTTGCCTAATGCTTTACCCATAATCTTGCCCCTGCAACACGAGATGGCTGCTGCCTGCACCTACAAGGAGCTGGCTGCCAGGCCCTTCTCAAAACCGTCCCGCAAAAAATCCAGCACCTCTGGAACGGCAATTTTCAAGGGTCTCTTCCGCCGAACTTCACATCAGTTCTCGAAAATGCGCCATACTCACATACGCTAAACAGGTGGAACGCTTGCGTGCATCTTTAACAAGGTCGAAATCACTGCCCCTGAATATTCTCTTTTACATAGCCTTGTCCTTTCAATAGCCAGGCCGTAAGCGAGAACCGATCCACTTGCGGCATTCTCAGCGGACCTTGCCTGAGAAAATCCTCTTACCGGGAGGCACCAAGGATGATCTGTCAGTAACTGAATGAGATCGGCATACCACGGCCTCTGTGGCCAGTCCGGAGCTATCGGGACCACCAAGTTCTGATGCGCCTCTATCCTTTGAAGAACCCTGCCTATGAGCGCCCACGGAGGAAACACATACAGCAAATCCTCTGTGGGCCACCGTTGAACTAGGGCATCTAGGCCCTCTGACATCCTTTCCTTTCCTTCTGCTGAAGAATCGGCTTGTCTTGGCCGACTCCCAGCCCGCCATCAGGTCCATAATAAGCTAATCCTAGCAGTGCTCCACCTACTCGTAGACCTCCTGGCCGAGTTCCCACTCACCGTGATCCACCTTGCACCTGATGAGGTAGTCGGCCGTGACGTTGTTCACTCCGACCACGTGTTGAGCCGATAGAGCTAACAGATGAGTTGGCCCATAGTAAGAGGCTTTCTGCCTCCTCTTCCAGTAGAGGGCTGCTCGTGCCACCTTGCTGGTTGATGTATGCCACCGCTGTCACATTGTCTGAAAATACTCTGACTGCCCTCCTGCAAACCCAACGCAAGAATGCTCTGAGAGCCAGGGATACTGCCTGTAACTCTAACCTGTTGATGGGCCACTGAGATTCCTGGACACTCCAGAGTCCCTGAGCAAAGTGACCCTCGCAGTGCGCTCCCCAGCCTGACAGGCTTGTATCTGTCGTCACCTGAACCCACAGTGGAGCTTCGAGGGACAGTCCCTTCTCTAGATTCCCCGGAGAGAGCCACCACTGTAGGTTCTCCTTGGTTGCTGGCGCACAGGGGAGCGTCACCGACAAGGGCTGGCTCTTATGGGACCAGCGACGTAGCAGAGATCGCTGGAGCGGACTCATGTGAGCCCTGGCCCAGGGAACCAGCTCCACTGTCGCTGCCATGGTCCCCAGAACTTGAAGGTATTGCCATGCTGAGGGCGCCTTCCGAGCTATAAACCCTCACACTAGGCGTCGGAAGTTTTCTGCTCTCTGAACTGGCAGGAACACCCTGCCCGCGAGCATGTCGAACCGTGTCCCCAAATACTCGATCACCTGAACAGGCACCAGCCTGCTCTTTGACAGATTTATCACCCATCCTAAACTTCGGAGAAATCTGACCACCCTGTCAGTTGCCTTCCGACTCTCCTCTTTGGACTTGGCCCTCGTCTAGGTAAGGATGAACCAGAATACCTTCTTTGCGTAGAACTGCTGCTACCACCACCATCACCTTGGTGAAAGTACGTGAGGCCGTTGCCAAACCGAACGGCAGGGCCTGAAACTGAAAATGTCATTTTGGCACCATGAAGCGTAGAAACTGCTGATGTGCCTCTCTGATGGGAATATGTAAATATGCATCGGTGAGGTTGAGGGAGGTTAGATACTCCCCCTGCCGCACCGCCACTATCAATGACTTCAGAGTTTCCATACGAAAGTGAAGCACCCAAAGACAGCGATTGACTCGCTTGAGGTCTAAGATCAGACGTAGGGAACCTTCCTTTTTTGGTACAATGAAATAAATGGAGTATCGACCGCAGCCGCACTGATCTTTTGGCACTGGTACAACCGCCCCTAAGGCTAAAAGTCTTGTCAAGGTTTCCTCCACTGCTACCCGTTTGGCCAGCGATTTGCAAGGAGACTGGACGAATGAGGGGAGACCTTCAAGACCCATTGGTAGGACGTGACCCAGGCCCAGACAGGAAACAACTGCCGTAGACGTCCCCCTACTGACAGAACTCCCCCCCTGAGCCCCTGCTGTCTCATTGTGGTTTTCTCAGGCCCGAGGAGGTCAAAGAGGCCCCAAAAGCTCTTCCCACACCTTGA